>PVHX01010588.1:0-69182 GCA_004024805.1 Geosciurus inauris | reverse complement strand
ATGACCATTGACCTTCTGAACTTGACTTATTTCACTTAACATAAAATAGTCTCTATTTCCATCCATTTTCCTGCAAATGATATAATTTCATTTTTCTTTATGGCTGAATAAAACTCCATTGTAAATATATACCACATTTTCTTAATCCATTCATCCATTTATAGATAACTAGGCTGGTTCCATAGTTTGGCTATTGTAAATTGTGCTGCTATAAACATGGGTGTGCATGTATCATTGTAATATGAGGACTTTAATTCTTCTGGATAAATACTAAGGAGTGTTATAGCTGGGTCATACAGTGATTTCATGCCTCGTCTTTTGAAGAACCTCCATACTGATTTTCATAGTGAAAGAACATAGTATTTTTAAGGACAAAAATTTACTTTACAAAACTAAGCCAGTTTGAAATTTCAATATTTAAATATGGTTTATTTAATCCTACCAAATATTTGAAGTCTGGACAGAATTTTAAGAAAAAATTTAACCACACTAAATCTTTAATGCTCAAAAAAGACGAGGGAAAAAAGAAGAAGGAGAAAGAAAGTGGAATAGGAGTAGGAGGAGGCAGCAGAGGAGAAAAACTAAATTGAATACAATTATTTTAGGTGCATTAAGTGGCATCTGATATTCCTCCTTGGGATGCTGAGGTGGGTCTTTTGGCAAAGCACAAGAATTAAACCCTAAATAAACATTCAGCTAACTAGAGTGATTAAATGTTTTGCTGATTCCGGCAGTGATCTGAGAATGGCATTTTGGTGAGTAGCCTAAGGAATGGGGTCCCAGTCCCTGATTCTATAATTGCACTTATTGATTACAACCAAGACTGCTTACTTGCTTATGGGAAGGAGGTTCTTTTGAAATACTCTTTTGTAACTTCAGTGCACTTTTTCAGAGTAAATTAAGCATTGATATCACTTGCCAGGGAAGCAGAAACTTCACATTAGAGTTTGAGACAATCCAAGGTTATCTCTGCATTTTAGTAGTTTTATCACTAAACATGGCAGAGCGTTGGATTTTGTTTCCTTCGGGAAATCTTGCAACTCAGCTGCTCCCATCTCACAGAGTAGAAGCCCCACACCTTGAATAATAAAAAGAAAAGTCACCTGATCTGTGTTGAATTTTGCAGCTCCAAAACAGCTCCCCAAGTAAACATCCTTAATAAAATCTTTGACATTTTGAAATTCCTTGAAGGGAAGAAGCCAGTGAAAGGTCAGGCTTAGTGTTCAGCTATCTTTTGGGGAAGGAAAATCTGGCTTGGAGTTTGATTGTATCAAAGCACAAAAGAGTGACACCAAGGTCTTTCCTGAGAGCAAAGATTAGAAGAGAGACCCCACACTGACTGAGTACCCCACACTGTAGGTGTGCCAGTGCATGGGTCATATCTAACCCATTTGTTGTTGTTCTGTTATTATCTTAATATGTTTGTGAAGTAAGAATGAATATTTCCACTTTACAGACAATAAAATTAAAATTCAAAGTGTTTAGTGATAAAACTAGCAAATTATGAGACAGAGATTTGAACTTGAGTCTTTCTGATGGCAAGAGCCCTGTTCACTATACTACTCTCTAGTGACAAGACATTTTAAGGGGGACAGGTGGGAGAAGAAAGGAAGGAAGAGCTTTAAGATGGGGAAGCTGGGCTCTGGCCATACCCTTCCCTTGATGCCCACTGCCACCCAGGGTGGCTGAGTTGGGACATTCCTCCTTGCCTCCTCCTTCATGGCCAGTGCTTCTGGAATAGTGCTGTCATCTGATTGGTATTCAACCAAACATTGTCCCATCAGCTCCCCAGCCTTCTGATCAAGAGCAGGTATTGTCTCCCCTGTGACCTGAAAGAATATTGACCAGTGGTCTTCCCTAAATGATTACACATTATTGTACTTGCATGTGGTAGGGAATGGTTGTAACTCACGGCCGTCTATTCATCTGGCCCAATGCCCAATTCCAAAACTTCCTAGATACATTATCTCGGGCAAGCCACTTAATATTTTTAAAGCATTAAAAACAGTTAATCACAGTGCTTATTCTTAGGAAAATTGTCAAGATGAACTGAAAAAGCCTCTGTTCAGCACCAGTGAAATATCTGGCACATAGCAAGTCCTTATAAAATGTTAGCTGTTCAGAAATACATAAGGTGCCTGATTGCAGATCTCCGGACATTATTTTTGTGTAAAAGATATTAAGTCTTTTTCTCAAGGGTGTGTTTATTACCAATCACATGGGCTTAGCTGGTAATTAATTCTGTGTGTATGGCTAGGTAATTTTTGAAATGTAGGGAACAAAAATCATTAAGATTAAGTCAGACTCAAAAATAGAATGCAGGAAAGAAGAGGTTCAGAAAAAGTTTACATTCAAGTTATAAACAAATCATGAAAATGCAAATGTTCCAAGAGGTCTTTGATGGCTAGGATTCCATCCTGTAGGTGTCTGCGAATTCCGACCTTTCCCTCATGACTAAAGAATTAGAAAATCTCTCAAGGAATTTTTCACTGAGTTATCAAAAGTTTTAAATAAACATTGCCATCGATTCTCTAGCTCATAGGGCACAGTGTACTTAGTGTGCTTTTGATTTTGACATTGTTTTCAAGCATAAAATGTGATGCATTATATCTAAATATCTTAATCAGCTGAAATGAAATTACTTAAAATTCCTACAGGATCTTATTTCCTAATGGCTCTGGAACTAAAATTAGCTTTAATTCAATAGGTTATATGTGCATCAATTTGCCAAAGAGAACGCAGAGGGATGGAGGGAGAGAGGAGGACAGGCTAACTTTATTACTTGTGACTACATGACTTTGAGATAGTTTCTGGTGCTGAGGTCAATGCTGTTTCCAATAAACCTGATGACTTCCCTAGGCCAGAGTGCTGCTGAAGCCTTTTAAGCTTCAGTATTACAAAGGAATTATTATTATGACCATAAACTACAGCAGTGTAAGAATGAAATCATGTTCCAGTGAAATGCAGGTTGATTAAAGAAACAAATAGATCTGAGGTTCAGCTGCATGAATTGCTCATAACAATGGACTATCTGGCCTTAGCAGCATCCTGGACTAATTCAGCAGTGGCATTGAGGTGTTCTTGAGGTTGCAGGGGCCCTCCACGCCATGAGATTAGTAAGTGGTCATCATCAATCAGGTCTGTTTATGCAATAATTCAAATACAGTATGTCTTAGCTTATTGGAATTCATCAAGCTCAAAAGAGCCACGTTGGAAACTATTAATAAGGAAGTGTTTGTGATACTGATTGCCTCTTGGTCAGAACAGTTCTGCCAAGGCAATGTCTTTGTAGTTCTGAAGAAAAATTATATCAAAGAACTAGATTTCATAATGCATCCTGCGTTAGAGATTTAGAGTATCTGCCATAACTTGGATGCAAAATAGAACAGCAGGGAGGCCAAGAGTACCAAAACTAAGGAACAACCTGTTACAGATGCCAGTCCTGCTGAGAGCATCAGTGAGTTCAGATGGCGTGGAGTGTGAGAAGAGGAGTGGTCCTAATTTCCATTTTGCCCTCACTTAAGTAGGCTGAAAATAGCAGAAGGAAATTCAGAATTTAAGCGGATGGATTGTCGTTGCCTATTATTCTGGGAAATCTATTCACACAAAACAAGGCTCTGAGTAGTGACCAAGGGGAATGACACATGACCCAAGATAGGAAAGGAGGAACCAACAAAACTTGGCTGGACATCATGGCCCCACTGTGGTGTGAGTGTCTGTTTATAACTAAGGAGGAAATCTCAAGAGACAGTTTGCCTTATGGAAAGGGCCCTAGGCCATCTACATGATGGAGACTAGTTGGGTACCCATGGCTTATTCTTGAAACAATAAAATACTCCCTAGGGTCTAACTGGAAAAAAAAGAGAAATCAAAGATGTTACGTGAAATGTGACATTTGTGACTGGACCACTAGACTTATGATTGTCAGATTACCCATTGTTGACTCTAAACGGGAAAGTCAGCTGGGGTGAGAAGACATTGCTTTTATGCATCCTTCTTTCAGGAAGTCCTGATGCTACACAGATGGCCTGAAGTTCCAGAAAGATTAAGCACATGCAAACTTTACATCTATAGTTTAAAGAATTATAAGTTATCTTCCTTTTTCAGGATGATTTCCGAAGATGAAGGGATTCATCAGCTAAAAAGCAAAAACAAGAAAAAAACTGCCTCCTATGTCTAAGTGGAAAAAACTTGAATTTGTAATGAGGTAGAAGTCTTGATTGACTCTGTTTCTTCATTGAAAGTTATTAGAGCTGAGTTAAATTAGTTTCCACAGTAATGTTGTATACAGAAAAACATGCAATGATGATTGAATTAAGAGAAAATTATTTTCCAATGTGAATAATGTAAATACTAACTCTCACTTCTATATTACTTATGAGAATTAAATTAAGTAACAGTAAGATAATTGATAAATATCAATTTCTTTTCATCATTCTGTACTCTCTATACAAGAAACAATATTTGTGATATTTTCTTTGGATTCAACAACAATGTGTTTGGGTTTCATCTGAATTACAATATAATTGATAAAATAAGAAGAGGCAAGGAGTCTGGAGTTGTAGCTCAGTGGAGGAGCACTTGCCTAGCACATGTGAAGCACTGGGTTTGATCCTCAGAACCATATAGAAATAAATAAAATAAAGGTATCATGTCCATCTAACAACTAAAAAATTTTTTTAAAAAAGAAGAGGTAAGATGAAAAAATTATCAGCAACATATCAACAACCTGAATCCAATGACAGGAAAAAAATAATTATACTAAGGTGTATTCAAGGTATACAAGGTTGGTTCATCATTAGAAAGTCAATTAATACAACCTACAATATCAATAGACTAAAGAAGGAAAAAATCACATAGCCATAGCAATAGATACAAAAAATAAGAACAAAAAACATTTGACAAAATGCAACAACACCCATTCATGAGTAAAAACTTCTTATCAAACTGGGAATAGAACAGAGTAGACAAGAAAAAACCCTGCAGTAAGATTGTACTCAATGGTGAGGAACCTGGAAATTTCCCACTAAGATCATGAGTAAGGTACTCATGTTTAGCATCATACTGGAAGTCCTATCTGATGCAATGAAATAAGAAAATGAAACCAGATGTATACAGTTTGGGAAGGAAGAAATAAAATTGTCTTTGTTCACATGATGGTCTATATAGAAAATCTCAGAAAATAAACCAGAATAACTCCTGGAACAAACAAGCAATTATAGAAAGGTTTTAGGATGCAATGTTAATACACAAAACACAATTTGAAATTTAAAACATGATGCTTCAAATGCTTTGGTATAAACATAATGCAATTTGTGAGATCTATATGAGGAAAATTCCAAAACTCTGGTGAAAGAACTCAAAGATCTAGATCAATAGAAAGATATTTGATGTTCATAGTTAAGAAGACACAACATCATTAAGATGTCAGTTCTTCCCCATTTAACCTATAGATTCAATGCAATCACAGTCACAATCTCAGCAAGTTATTTGTGGATATTAACAAACTGATTGTACTTGGTTTGTATGTCATCAAGAGACACCCAATAACGATACAACTTTGAAGGAAGTAAAACAGAGGATTGATACTACCCAATTTCAAGACTTACATTGCAACTAAAGTAATCAAGACAGCATGGTATTACTGAAAGACTAAATTAATCAATCAATGAGATTGAATAGACATCCCAGAAATAGACACACAGAATATAGTCAACTAATCTTTGGCAAAAGATCAAAGGCCATACAATGAAGAAATGATAAGCTTTTCAATACATGACCCTGGAACAATTAGACCTCCTCACGCAAAAAAAGAAAGAAAGAAAGAAAGAAACTAGGCACAGGTTTTGTGTGCTTCAGAAAGATGAACTTAGAATGGATCATACACAAATGTAAAACACAAAACTATAAAATTCCTGTGGGGTAACACTGAAGAAAATCTAGATGTCCCGAGAATGGCAATGACTCAAGCATCAAGGTCTGATCTATGAAAAAAAAAAAAAAACAATTGATAGACTGATTTCTATTTAAATGAAAATTTTCTGTTCTATAAAAGACACTGAGAAGATAATCCACAGACTAGAAAATATTTGCAAAAGATATATCAAAGAACTGTTAGTCAAAACACACACTGAATTCTTCAAACTTCTCAACAAGAAAATTAACAACTCAATTTTTAGAAATGGATGGAAAAAAAAAAACCAGTGCAGGCGCCTCAACAAAAAAGATGTGGAGATAGCAATCATATGAAAAGTGCCTCACATCATGAAATAAAAGTTTAAAAAGGAAACAACGAGATACTAGTACATACTATTGAAGTGGCCAAAATTTGGGAAACTAACACCACCAAGTGTGGATGAGGATGTGGAGCAGCAGGAACTCTCATTCACTGTTGTTGTATTGCAAAATGGCACAGCCTTTAGAAGACAGTTTGTTCTTTTCTTCTACAAATAAACATAACCCTACCACATTTGTTCAAGTGAATTGAAAACTTACTTCCACAAAATACCTTCCACACAGGTATGTATAGCATCTTTATTCATAACAGCCAAAACTTGAAAGCAACCAATGTATTTCACTAGATGAACAGGTAAATAAAGTGCGACACATTAGATTGTGGGACATTATTCAGTGCTAAAAAGGAGTATGCTGTACAGACATGAGAAGGTGTGCAGAAATTTTAAATGCACATTACTAGGTAAAAGAAGTTGTGTTGAAAAGGAAGCATATTGCATAATCTCAACTGTATGACATTCTGTGAAAGGCAAAACCATGGAGAGAGTAAGATTAGTACTTAGGAGGGGCAAGTGGGCAGGGGAGGGATGAATCAAAGGAGAAGAGAGGATCTGGAAGACAGTAAAACTGTCCTTTGTGATACTGAGTCTGTTAAAAAGCTTATTACACTAAACTTAATTTAATAAATGATAATGTACACTGCCAGTGTCCCTGTAAGTCCATCCTAACTCCAAGTGTGATTGAGACCAATCACCAGCCAGAGATTTTCTTGGTTTACTATTCTACAGTCAGCATCCAGAGCATCATATACCTCCATAGCCAGGGACCATGAGGAAAGCATAGCTAACTGGACCTCAGTTTGAAAATTTAATTGATTCAGGTCTCATTGCAGTGAATTTCAGGCCAATAAATTGCTATAATAGAGGGGATCTCTGGAACTCCCAAATAAAATCATGATGAGACTACACACAATGGCATAGAATATTCATTATAAAAGGCAATCCAAGTGAATGTTGAAGTTGCTACTGAACCAACATACAGACTTAGTGGTCAATCAGCTTTGGATCCTTCCATGGCCTCATTTGAGAAGAAATAGCTACATGGTCCTTGAAAATTGTTTGAAAATGAGATTTTCGTATTTTCTGGGACTACAAAAAGAAAGAATACTGGAGAATGTTAAGTTTACCAACACTATATTAATCAGCCCATTGCCACCTTCCTCCTTTTTTATTGATCTATTTTTTATTTGTGGATTCATTCATTTACCCACTCAGCCAGACAAAACACTGATTCACTTCATCATCATGCTACAAAATAATAAATATCTTCCCTGTGCCATCCCTTGTGCTAGAGACGGTAAGAGATGCAGAAATGGATTAAATGTCCACCCTGCTGTTAAGGATTTGTGCAAGCCCAATCATTACTAGGATACAGGAACAAATAATAATGCAAGGTACAAAGTGCTAGGTGACACAAACTGCACACATTGAAGCACTGGAGATTGAAAAGAAAGAGGACTCTCATTAGCAGAGGAATCAAGACAGGCTTCATAGAGGAGATGCTTCTTAAGCTAAAGCTTGGAAAAGGATCAGGAACTGGATTTGTAGACACAAGAGGAAAAGGCCTTTGAAGACAATCTACTGCTTTTCCCTTTTCAAGTAACCTCTATACCACAACATTTAAGAGCTACCCTTTACACATCTTACTATGGGGAAACAGATCCAGAAAGGGAAATAAGCCCCAGCTCCCAAGGTCACTTGGTCACAGGTTCAAGCTGAAAATTCAGAGAGCCTATATACCATTCCAGAATTCATCTGCTTCCTCATTAACACTCACTGAACAGCAAATGCCTGCTTAATGTCCTGTTTAGATATTCATTTTCCATATATCTGGTTTAGCAGAGTTGAATTACAACCAAACCTGATTGCCAATGATTTTGTTTGCATTTGGCATCAACATGGATCCAAGTGGAGGCTGGGGTCTGGTCTAAGCTGAAATGTGTTGCTTACACGCAAATTGTGTGATTACTCCCTGCTACTGCTCCAATATTGATCCAGAATCTGAGATTAATTTCTCACCCAGTTGTTTCCCCTATAATGTTCTTTATTTGATTCCACCAAGATTCATTGTGTCACTCTTATATTAATAAAATCAGATACTTAGAAGACACTGAATTTTGCGTTTATACTTTAGGACAAAATGAGTGAGTCATTCACTAGTAACCAACAGACAATTGTGGCCCTCAAAGAAACAAAAAGATCAACATCCAAGGCAGGAGACAGGAGGAACTTAGATTCCTGGAATTTTGAAAAGTTTGACAAAAACCCAACAGCAGGCAGCAAGGGAAGAGTCTTGGTAGTCTGCGAAGTTAAGAATAGGGATAATTGGAAGAAGAAAAGCCAACAAAAACCCAAATCCAACAGTTTTGGGAATTCAAAGTAGGAAAGGTAACATGAGAGTTTTCCAAACACAAATGGAAGGAAAGAAAGTTCCCATTTGCCTGATTTCTTCTTCTGTTCCCTTCCCCATCCTGGTAAAAGCTAAACTCATGATCACAGGTCAATGTGCACTGAAAGTCAGAGCTTGATTGCAGATGTTTGATTGCATTTTGTTAGACCTTCCAGGCAAAGAACTACATCAGGGTAAAATTCAAAATGCATGCTGAGCTCAGTAAGGAAATGAAACAGTTGGCCTCATGGTCAGCCTTGGGCTGAGGCCCAAAGACCTAATAAAAAGTGTCACTCCTAGTTCAGATGAGTTTGTCAGAAGTCTCTGCTCTGGGTGTTTTTGCCAAATCAAAACTAAACAATAATGCGCTCTTTCTTTTTGCTTTCCCTAACTCCCTATGGGTCTGTGTCCTTCAAGATTCCATAAGGACTGCTGACTATGATCCAGGCACAAAGCAGGTATTCCTAGAATCACAGGCCATTACCATATCAGGGTACTCAAAAGCCCAGTTTATTTTCTAATACCAAAGAGACCTGAATTTAAATCTCAGTTCTGTCACTTCTTAGGAACATAAATATGGGCAGTTTCCTAATGTATAAAATAAGGTTACAGAAATTAAAAACTAGGTTACAGAAATTAAAGAGTTTGTAGAAGTGAATCTTGTTTGTAAACTGTAAAGAAATGTGCAAATGTGTCATGTTGTAGAAAAGATACTGACTTCAGGATTACAGAGAAATATTTTAAGTACATAATCTTCTCCTTAGTAGTAATTTGGCTCACTGTTCTGAGGTTCAGTGTCTACATCTGTGAAATGGATTGAATAATCCCTTCCCTAGAGGATTTTGTAAAGTTTAGATGAGACAATATTTGTAAAATATCTGAAAATCAAAGCCATTTAATTAATGATTCTTGTTATTATTGCACTTGTTGTTTCATTATTATTTCTGCTATTTTACTGCTAACCAAGTAGGGCTAATAAACAAAAATAACCATAATTCTTTGTAGGACCTGTCTTTGGAGTAGGTTGTCTTCTAACTTATTTTTATCAACCTGGGGGCATACACAGTACCAGGCTCCGATCTGAAAAGCAATAGAGAGTCCCCTGGTAGAGCCAGAGTTTGCACCAGCATCTTTCCCCAGACATCCTTCCTCTCTGTCCAGGGTCTCCATTGAGTATCTATATGAAAATGGTCCCTCCCACAGGCACATTAGACAGACCACAGGACCTTGGGTCCTCTGCCCCAGCTCCAGTATAATGAGTCTGTGCCTAGGCCCTGCAATGGACCAAACACCATTTTGTTTTGACTGAATCACTGTTCCCAGCCAGACCTTCGCTCAGAAATGAAAAGTCATAATACTCATAAAACCTAGCCAGGGTTTATACGAAACATAAAGCCCAATCACAGCCAAGCCAACTATACACTTTACAGTAATTACACCTAGAGAAAGAAGCTCTACATCTGAGGATTTCAACCTCTCAACTTGGAAGAGCAGAAGTTGGCCACTGACCCCAAACCCATGGCCTAGAGCCCTGATGCAGATAGTCAGGCCAGTTTCCTCTTTCTTTGAGTTTGCCCAAGTACTCAAAAGACAATTATTACCTAAAAATGAAGCGACCTAGCTCATCTTAGAATATTTTTAGCTGATCAGCCCATCACTTTTGTGTACTAAGTGCACAGTCTGTTTTCTTGTACTAAGTACACAGCCCATGGCTCTCATGTACTAAGTGCACTGCCCTCATGAGACAGTTCTCAAGGTTGAAAGGCCTACTCATTGAGGCTCTGACCCTAGAATCATAATTTTGCTTGAAAAGTATTTACCAAGTGGAATTTTTTAGTGCTTTTATTATTTTTTCCCCACATCTAAATTTATGTTTTATCTTAATTTTATTCTTTATCTCATAGATTCTAAAGAGCAAGTGCAAACCACACGGACGTTCTCTATATTATCTTATAAACCAAGGTACTTTGTCCCTATTCTGTCACACTCTGCTTATGTAACCTAGAGAAGTTTACTTCCTTTCTCTAGACCTTATTTTCCGTATCTGAAAATTCAATGTATTGGAGAACTTTAAAATCCTATTCAGAACTAAATACTAGAATTCTTCCAACAGAGTCTCTCTTGTAGGCTTAGATTTCTCATCCCCTGCCCCACACGAAGCTAGTTTTCAGACTAGTGAACCAAAATAATATTTCAAAGACTATTTCTGGTTACTAAAATACTGAGAATTTTAAGAGTCAAAGTCTAAATTCTACTAATAAGACCAATGACATTTCATGAGAAGCATTTAAAAAGTGTTTTATCTCCTTCAAAGTACTACAACATTCACTGACCCATTCTATCCATGGTGAACCAGAGTGATACATTTAATTGGTGGCACATAGGAGAAGACAGCCTGCTACAAACAAAATTATAAAGCCACTATTAAGTGTGTATTAAAACCCTAATGGTGCCAGCTGCTGTAGATAGCCAGAATTGGGGTTGGCCTTCCTTTCCTTTCCTTGCCCTTCACATATAAGACCAGACAGACAAGGCTCAGCAAACAGATACGTGGACTTTGCTCTAATCCAGAAAGAAATCAGTCAAACTAGAAGGAAGCTGGACTGTGCTCTTTTACTCTAAGAGGAATGTTGGAAAGATGCATAACTTGATCTTTCCTGGGGAAGCAGTGTAACATAGCAAAGGTCAAAAGTTAAGGGTAAAACCCAGCACCCACGTGAGTTAAAGGGAATGGCTGTGGAGCTGCAAGTTCTTGAAAAATCTCCAACCTTTTGGCTTTTGTAAACATTAACCATCATTTTACATTTACATTACGCCCACTTGATTTGCATACTAATGATCATGTAATGATGAACATGAGTCCCACAGAGTAAGGGACTCTATAGTTTGCAATTGTTTCGCATGTGTTTTGTCATTTGATCATTATAAACTGCATCTCATCTGAAAGATAATTATCGTTTATTTCATTGAGAAAGTGAGCATGCCCAGAAGTGGATGATTGGCACCAAGTCTAATCTTTTATAAATGATTTAGCTAGAAGGATCCAGGTCTTCTAAATCCGTGCATCACCACATTACTACTTGAGCTGCAGTTCTTCACCTGCAAAGCTCCATAATGACAATGTCATGCCTGCTGTGGTGCAGACTGCTAGCTGCACTAAAGTGAAAGTACCACATGAGACATCCGTGAGTCCCCTTGAAAGAGGAGATTCTCCTTTCTCCTCCAAGCTCAAATTTTTATTTTAAACCTTGGTGACATGAAGGCCATGATCTAGACATTCTACGGAAGAAATCTGGAAGGCCTCTGCCTCTCTGTGACTGTAGAATCACTATCCTGGTCTTGGATATTGACTTAGGAAAGAAAGAAATACGTACTTTATGTAAGCCCCCAGTTTGAGGATATTGGTCACTCATTGCTGAATACAATCTTAATTGACACAACTGCCCACAGGACTCTTACCGAGATTATGATTAGTCAATTTCAATACATGTCATATATAGAGAAGACATAGTTCTTTGTAATCTGAAATCTTGTGTTTCTATGAGTGTGTGTGCATGTGTGTTTTCTAAGCTATGAAATGGTATTTTATACAAACTTACCTCTAGAGGGCAAGAATCTGCTGTTATTATTCTCTGCGTAACAGGTGCCAAGCACACCACCTGCAACTAAGCATTTTCATGAATCTAAAATGTCGCCTGAAGGGGCTATATAAAGTGCAAGGATCTATGTAAAAGAAGGACTTAAGAGTCCCACTGTTATTTTAGGATACTGCAAATAGAACCAAAGAAAATTTAAAATAAATAAAGTATCACATTCTCTGTGCTTTCTTGATCATGGGAATGGTTAGTATGTCTGCCTGGATAAATGCTATGTATTTAGTCTCAGTAATTGAACTGATTATATTTCAAATGTAAATGTGTAATCTAATGCAAACAGAAAGCAATTTGGGACTAATTAGTCTTTCTTCTTAATGCAAAACAGAGCAACAGCTCTATGATCCCAAATATCATAAGCTGAGAGAAAAATATCCCGGTAACTATTTAAGGCCTCTTGGTGGCAAGAAATAGAAGGAAGTAGCAGATCCTTTTGAAGAATAATTATACATACAAAGAAAGCTCATATGGATCCCTAAGCATTAGGATCTGAATTATGATAGACCCTTAGGATTAAAGAGATATGCATCATACGACCTTGTTTTTGAGGAAATCAAAGTAGAGTGGAGATTAGCCTGAAAAAAATAACCACATATTGTAAGATTAGTACTGTATTGAGCACACAGAAAATACAGCAAAAGTAGCAAATGTGTTTGCTTTGTAAAGAAAGAGAATTCTCCACAGACAAGCATTTGAATTATGTTTGAATAGTGTCTAAAGTTTTCCCGGTACACAGAGTAGGGAACATTCCAGGAAAACACTGTGCAGTATTTGAAATGGAAATGGCATTGCGCTAGGGATCTGAAAGAGCATTGCATATTTAGGGAACCAGCAAGTTATCCAGATGTCTCCCCACTTGATACCTAGTTACTTATCCAATATGATATTCTTTTCTTTGGGTTAGGACAATGGCAGAGATCCACAGAGTTACTGGATTTCTGCTTATATTAGCTCCACACTGCTAAAGAGAAATGAAAAAATTCAGATGCTCTTATCATGTCAAGTTTGCTTCCTCAACCTCTGGTGTAAACCAAGAAGCTCTGGTATGCCAACAGAGGCTTAATTCTCTCTACTTCTTCAGAAGTTTTTGATGTATTGTCCTTCTCATTCTAAATGTTTCCCAGGCACATAGAATCAATAAAAGCTAAATGCCAAGACCCAGAATGAAAAAATAATAGCACTCTCAGAAAACTGGTAACTTTCCAATAAGTATTATTTGATTTAAGACTTTCAGTAGAATTTTAAAAAAAAAAAAATACTGTCCTTCCATATTAAAAAATGATGCTTACTTATATATTATTACAAATTTAAGGAGAGAAGGAAAAGAATGGATGAGATCACCAAAGGCACTCTGAGAAGAGTGAGAAATCTAATAACTAGCCCAGAGAATCTTTCATTTTTGACATCAATGACTTATCCCAAGTATATTATTCCACACTCAATTTTAAATACAATGTGAATCTTTTATCTTCAAGTTTTGAGAACCCGTTTTAACTATTAGTCAACTGAAAGCATCAAATATAAAATTCTGACAAAAAAAAAGTTGAGCACATGACAGTTGAAATTGATAGGAAGGGAAGGGAAGAAATCTCATTTTTATTCATTTTTTACAGATTGGATGAGTATGAACAGAAAATCATAAGACAGAGTTCTGGGAATATATCAAGGTATATAAACAAGAGTATTATTTATTTTCCTATTTTATGGGATCACAGTATTTTGCTATTTCTCAATACCTGCAAATAATTACACACACGCACATGCATGTATATATGTACACTTTTATGTAGGGTTTCATTTTCTGTGGTTTCAGTTACCCATAATCAACCACAGCTTGAGAATATTGTACAATAAGATATTTTGAGAGAGAGATGAGATTCACATATCTTTTATTATAGCATATCATTAATATAACTTTCTATTTTATTATTAGTTATTATTGTTAACTTCTTGTGGAGTCTAATTTGTCAATTAGATGTAGATATGTACACATGAGAAAAAAATAGAGAGAGAGAATTTGGTGGTACTGTGGTTTCATGCATACACAGAATCCCTTAGAATACATCCTGTATGGATAATAGCTGTACAGTACATGTACATATGTGTGTGTCCATATGCCCACATGTACCCATACTCACAAATGTTTTCCAGTTTGCTAGTTGCATATGCCAGGAATGTCATTTAGACTCCAGTGAAGCCATGATTTACTTTCTAAATACGAAAAAAGCAAGATGAATCTAAACAGCACTCCAGATTTCTGCCTAGTAGCAAACACGTTCTGGCCTGTTATGTCGAGATAGGGATGCCTAGTTGATCGTTCTGAGTTGGGAAGCAGAGATAAGGTCCAAGGAAGATGAAGCAATTGGCAGGAGTGAGGAAGATCTCAAGAGTGGACTCCACTATGAAAACTCGTGCTGGAAAGCTGATTAGAATCTCCTTGAGTCTTTGCTGAATAGTTAGCTGTGCTTTCATAGAACAGCCCAATACTGAAGAAAGCATGGCTGGATAGCTGTAAGCTGGACAGAGGCACAAGGTGTGAACACAATCAACCTTTACGCAAGCAGAAAGAAAAGCCCTCACTGAATAATTGGGACTTTCAGGACAGACCCACAACAGCATCTCTTAGCAGAAAAGTTATATTTTCCCTAAAATAAATGCCATCTAGGCTTGTTGTAAACAAGTTTTTTAAAAAGCCTTAGCAAGTAAATTGCCTTCTGACAAGATCAAAACCCAATACTATTTATGAGAAACAACAAATATCTTTCATTTTCCTAATCCAAAATCCATTTAAAAATGACAGAATGTAACCAAAAGAAAAAAAAACAGAGAAAGAAGAAAAGAAAAAGAAGAATGGCTTCTCATCAAGACATAATCAGTCCATAAACTGGACTTTGGGAATTGAGGAAATATGAGAATAATAATAAAAGCAATGGAAGACTTTTTAATAGAACTTCTGGGGTTAAATATATGTGTATGTGTGTGTGTATATATATATATATAATTTATATATGATATACATAAAATATAATATATAAATATATAACTAGATGAGATTAACAAAATTTTAAACATAGGAAAAGAAAATAACATACTTGAAAACATACTCAGAAACTAAAGAATCTATAAAGAAAAAAATTCTGTGCTGGGGTTGTGGCTCAGGGCAAAAGGAAACTTGCTTCACGTGTGTGAGGCACTAGGTTTGATTCTCAGAACCACATATAAACAAATGAATAAAATGAAGGTCCATCAACAGCTACAAAAAATATTTTAAAAAGAAAATAATTCCAAAAAAATAGATTCGTTGACTTGCCAAATAATATCCAACGATCTATCATTGATATAATTAAAGTACAAGGAAAAGGGCACAGAAAAGATGCTTAACTAGATAATAGCTAAATATTTCCCAAATCTGCTGAAATCTTTAAGCACAAAGTACAAAGAATCTCAACCTACCCAAGCAAGATAAGTACAAACAAAAACCACACCAAGGAATAACATAATCAAATTGTTGAAATTCAGGGACTTAAAAACAATATTTAAAGCAGTCAGACACACTACATGCAGAAAACGAAAGACACTACAGACTGTTCAACAAACACTGTGCAAACCAGTGGGGTGGGGTCAATGAATTGACATCTTGCAAATGTTTTAAAGGAAACAAAATAACTCTTATCCTACAATTCTATTCATAGTGAAATTTCCATTCTAAAAGTAAGGAAAAATAAAGACATTTCAGACAAAGAATATCTGAGATGATTTATCTCCAGAAAACCTGCCTTCCAAAAAAATAGCAATGAGATGGATCTCACAGTTTTTGAATTTAAAATTGTACTTGAAGGTCTTAATCAGTACATTAAGGCAAGATAAAGAAATAAAAAAGCAACATATTCAAAAGGAAAAAGTAAAACTGCATTAACATGTAAATGCAATGATTATATATATAAAAAATCCTAAGGAACCCATAAGTAAAAGGCTGCTGGAACTTATGCCTGAGTTTAGAAAGGTAACAGAATACTAAGCCACTAATATAATATCAATATTTCTTTAAGTAATGAATAAATTTTTAAATATCCATGTTATTTGATACAAATGGTATGTTTCTCACTATCAATAAGCAGCGTACAAAAGACTTTTGACATCAATAAAACAAATTATATAACAAGATCAGATTTTTTTAAAAATACAATGAACATTGAAAGTTCATTTGTATTGGTATTTTAAGTCAACCAAAAGAATAATAAATTGAGAACATAAAATCTTTGAAATAAAAGGAAAATCACTATCAATATTAAAGGTTTATAACTCTCCAGAAAAAAATATACTATTTCTAGTCCTTTACGTACCTAATATCATTTCCAAACTTACAGACCAAAATTGGTAAAATTAAAAGGAGATATAAATACAATATTTTATTAGGTTGATTTAAATGAATAACTATAAAATGAAATGTTTAAAAAATCCTATTTGTAATAGAATCAAAACCACTAAAGATTTAGGAATAACTTTAGCAAAATATGTATGACATGCACTCTTAAAACTATAAAGTTGGGCTGAGGTTGTGGCTCAGTGGTACAGTGCTTGCCTAGCATACATGAGGCACTGCATTTGATCCCTAGCACCACAAAATAAATAAATAAATAAATAAATAAACAAACAAAATAGAGGTATTGTGTCCATCTACAACTAAAAAATATTTTAAAAAACAATAAAGTATTGTTGATCTACATTGATGGATCAAAAGAGCTAACATTAAGCATATTCTCTCAATTCCACTCAAACTTAATCAAAATTTCAACAGATATTTTGGAAAATAAAATGGAAATTTGATTCCAAAGTTTGTATGGAAATGCAAAGGATTTGAAATCCAAAATAAACACTGCGCAATTTCAAATAAACCACAATAGTCACAAGACGGTTGCTGGTATAAGGATAGACAATGGAACAAAACAGAGTTCAGATGCAGACACATACACGTATGCTCAATTGAATTTCAACAATTATGCCAAGAGAATTAAATAAGAAAAGGATGGTCTTTTAACAAATGATTCTTGATTGTATCTCTCTTTCTCTCTCTCCGTCTTTCTCTCTATATATATATATGCGTATATATACACATATAGAAATACTTGTTATATATAGCTATATACATACATATATGTTTATATATAATATATGAATCTCATATATATCATCTATATCTCTACTTTGTGTCTATCTCTCTCTACATCTATACATAGTTATATATAATAAAATTTTTTCATCCATAATATATGCAATCACAACTTAAATATAAGACTAATATTATATAAAAAGAATGGACAGAAGATATGAATTGATACTTTACAAAAATATACAAAAGACTAATATATACAGAGATATGAAATGTCTTTATATCCCATTTGAATGTTAAAATCGAAAGGGTTAACCAGGTCAGTGTTGGCAATGATATGAAGTCAAAACATTGAAACACCACCAATGGCAAAATAGAATACTACAATCACATTAGAACACAGTTTGACAGTTTCTTGTAAAGTTAAAGATAACATTTACCATAACACAGTAATCCCATTTTCAGGAGTTTACTTAAGAGAAATGAAAACATCTATACACTCAGAGATTTATACATACATTTTTATGGCATCAGTAGCAAAACTGAAAAGTCCAAACTTCCATCAACAGATGATGAATAGACAAATTTGCATACATCTATAGAGTGAAATACCATGAGGCAATGAAAAGAATGACCTATTTGTACATGCAACTCTCAATATTATCATGCTGGTGAAAGAAGACAGACATTAAACAATGTGTGCTTCATGATTTCATTGATATTAAACTCTAGAAAAGACAAATCTAATCTAAATTGACAGATAGTGTATTTGTGTTTTCCTGGGTCCAAAGACTGGGAATATAGGGGTTAACCAACAAAGGATACAGAGGAATTTTCTAACATGATGGAAATGTTCTATTTCCTCATTGAAGCAGTGGTGACATGGGGTACACGTTTTTAAAACTCATTAAAATGGGTGCATGGTACATGTGGGTTTATAATTTATAACTAAATATAAAAGTTGATTTTTTAAGATAAGACATTGGCTTTCTTTCCCAATTTGTACTTTAATGTCAAGAGATTATGTTCAGCATTTGAAATTTGATTTTGTTCCTCTTTCTAAAAGAATAGGTTTACTTTTTGAAAATAAAGTATCTGAATGTGAAAAAAGTAATCCAAACCACTCATCACTTAAATAGGATATTTATCCCACCAGAAAATAAAGTATTATAATGAAAATACTGTGCACACCAAACAAAGTGGCATGATGTGTAAACCACTAGGACCTCTGCACAGGCAGACAACCAATCTCAAAGATGGGGCAAAGCAGGGCAGCTCTGGGGCTGGTACTATGCAGTTGAATGAACTTGAGTTCCTGTCCTAGCTGTTCAACCAACCAGTGTCTTTATAAGGACAGTTTTAGGAAGTGTTTTTTTGTTTTGTTTTGTTTTGTTTTGTTTTAACTTCAGAAACTAGAAGACTAACAAGTGGGTCAGACCCTGGATACTTATTTATTATTGATCAACCCAAACCAGTCAATGGCATCATTGGCTGCTACGAAGTCATTTTCACTTGTAACTAAGAGAAAATACAGCTCAATATTGACTAGATATCAGGCATCCAAGAAAATGTGAATGTGGACTCTAGGGTTATAAACTGTATGACCATTCCATTAACAGACCCTAGAGAGACACCAGAGAACTAAAATTACATTTATTTCACTAAGAAAGCAACAATCCAGAAGAAAAAATCAATTCTGTTTTGTATCTGCAGCTAAGATGTTTCACTGCCTGTTGACTGAAAATGCACTATCTGTCCAGTTCTAATGGCATGCTCTTGTCAGAGCACCGTAAAGGTTGGATGTATCATCCATAGGATAAAGCAGACCTTTAGACTTCTGCAAACAATTACCCAACATGCTTAAAGCATGGAGGAAAATGTGATTTCCTTCAGGTTGCTCCAAAGACTGATGAAAGATAAAGGATCTCTTTTTGTCTTTTAAGGAAAAGGCTCTAATTTGGGGGAAAAAAAAAAGAAAAGAAAAGAAAAGAAAGAAAGAAAGAAGAAAGAAAAAGGAAAAAAGAAAAGAAAAAAAGTTGTATATTGATGGAATTTGGGGACAAAGTTACAGAGACAAATTTGGCTCAGCCTAACAAGCCAGCTTGTAAGCTGCCTGCAGCCACTGGGTATGTTTACATATATGACCTCTCTTCGAAGGTGACCTTGGACTGGAGCACAGGTTATTCCTAAGTGATTCCATAATTCTTGCCCTCAGTCTTGAAGCTTTATATATATTTTTTAATTCCTTTGAGAAAGATGGGGATAATAAACACAAAATACTGCTCGTGATCAAAATAATTGCAATTCCCATTTTCACTCTGTCTCCTCTATAAATTTCTTTGACATCTTTTACTACATGGATTTAACAACATTTCATTTAGCAAATAATAATCTTGCTTCCCCCTCATTCTCCAACTCTAATGATATGCATAAGACAGAAACCAGAAAATTCAGTTTGCTTTTGAAATGAGCTCAGCTCCATTTCAAGAGAGTCCTTGAAGTATACCCTTGGCACATTGTGGTTCAGCAAACAAATGTCTCTGGAAAGAAGGGGAGCCATAGATTCTGTTCCTCAAGAGACTTTGGTGATTTTTTCCCCTGCCAATTGAAAAACCTAAGTTCTTTCTATTCTCATCTTAGAAATTCTTTGAATTGTTCAATTTCTTGTAAATGTTTTCAATCTCCTTTCTCCCAGGAAACACTTGGAAGAAAGACAATCCAAGGGGCATCTTTTTTCAGACTAATGAAACATTGTTTGTAGAGTAGAAAATAGTTTGCACTCTTAGGGAAAACAGCACCAGAGAAGAACTCTAGATGAACATCATTCACAGTCTGAAACAGTCCCTCTCCCAAATAAAAAGAGGATAATTCTATATAATCAAGTTGAGTTTTTCTAAATGCTTCTCAGAATTTCAAATGTAAAGATACTCTTGTTTGTGAATCTGCATTTACAGGCTGGATCTAAAGGACAAATTCTGCCTGTGACAGAGGATTTCCCTTTGCAGGTTTGTGTCCTGCTCCCTGACTTCTGAAAGATATAAAGGCCTGACCCTGGAGTAATATTATGGTAAGACCTATCTTCCATCCCCTGGCAAATGGTGTTCAAGGAATGGTCACTGTCCCTGATCCTGGCCAGGGTTCTTTCATGTAGTATATGCCATTCCACTCTCTCACATCCAAGGCAGGGCAGACGAGATAGGTGATGCTCCAGTTTTATTTATCTGGTGCAATTTTGAAATGAAGAAGCATCTCTATTCCCCTATGAAGTGCATTCTCTTTCCTGAAAACTGTTTCATCAAAACAGCATCCTAATGGACCCAGTTGTTCTTTATGTCTTAGTCAGCTATAACAAAGTACTGTGGCCTGGGTGGCTTATAAACAAAACAAAGAAATATATTTTTTAACGTTCTGGAGGTTGGATATCTGAGGTCAAGGTGTCAACATGATCAGATCATGATGAGGACCATTTACTGGGCTCCAGACTGATAATTTCTTATTGTAGCATCACATGGCAGAAAAAGATCAAGAGTACTTTCTGGGGCCTCTTCTAATCTCATTCATAAGGGATCCACCTTCATGACCTCATCACTTTCCAAAGGCTCCACCTCCTAATATTGTCACATAGTGGGTTGGGATTTCAACATATGAATATTGGGGGAACATTTGTAGTCAATAATATCTTAGGTCCAGAAAACATGTTCACATCTTTAGACTTTAATATAAGTAGAGTAAATATGTATAAGAGTTGGACTTAAAGTTCATAACACCCTTAAACTTTATAGTTTAATGTTGTACTTTTGTACCCATTTATTCAATTTTCAAAGCAATTCTGTAAGTAGGTTTTATGACATTGCCGTTGAGAAGACTTGAAGTCTTCGTAAAGATCTAACAACTACTAAATGGCATTGGCAGAATCAGTTTGGTGTTATTTGGCTTCCTAATCCACCCCTTTCCCAACTAATGTTGGGTAGAATTGCAGGATGAGAAATTACACAGGCAAATTTATTGCCCATGTGTCAATTTAGTTGGCCTGAATGGATGCATGCTCTCCTATGGGAAGATTTCCAGTGTTTCTCTAGACTTGGAGACTTTTGTAAGGGTAAAGAAACTCAAAAGCAATGAAATATTGGACTCATTTCACACTAAAAATGATTTCTGACACCATCTCATGTTCCTGTCATATTTCTCAATTTGTCCTCAGAGGTGAACAGCATATAAGTTAATAGTTATTTGTTTCATAGAGAAGTTAGTAACAGCCAAGAAAATTGAGTCCAAGTGAAAGCCCTTCTATTCATTATTCATAAATTCAAATGATATCTTTTAGAGTTGGCAGTACATGAAATTCATTCTAATCTCCTTTTTTTAATATATATTTTTGTATTATTTTTTTCATTTCCCCAAAGAAATCATTAAGTTTAAAATTAGCATATGGACAGTAGCTCAGCTAATGACTAACTGATCTGAGAACTACAACCTTTCTCCCATTTAAAGCAATTATTTCACTATCAGTTTAAATGGATTTAACTACTGGAGACCCTCAGAGATGTGCTGGAGTTCCTACATTTTCTTCATTTTCCAGCATAACATAGGCCACAACTTGCAAGCTGCAAGCTGGTAGTTGAATGTTAGGGAGTGCAACCATAGACAACACCTTCATATTGATGTGTGTGAAAGACAACATATTCACTAGTATCATTAACACAAAGCAGCTGACTCTTCAAGAAGCCACAATCTCAAACTGAATCTTATTTACCATTGACTGCTCCCATCCCTTCCCAGGGAGTGCTCAGAAACTCACAACTCCATTGAAACAAGATATTTGCAGACAGAATTTGCCTACATGTAGAATACCAAAGACCAGTTGGGTTCTTTGACCTCACATTCTCAGAGGCTGAAATGAATTGGTTTTTACTTCAGCCTGCATTACATCCTGGGATCAATACTGGAGGCAGGCAGGAGGGTATAGAGAGTCATGAAAGTGTAGTGGCATTTGCTGTGGAGTAAAATACAAACAGTTCAGGTGTTCAGCATTTTTGGTCATACTCTTTATTCTGCTCTAAATCAATGAATGTAAAGGCTAGTTTTCTGCCCTGAGCTTCCTGTTTCTCTGTGATTAACATTCTCTCCTGAGCTCCAATTTCTTCCTAAGTCCTCTTTGCCTTATCTACCAACTTCCTCTCTCCTAGAATGCTAACTTCTGTCCCTGAACAAAGTATTTTTATGACTTTATATCTTATATTAGTTACTATACAGTGTAGTCTCTGCAAAGTTCCTAATTAGTGATTAATTTCATTAAGGAGTCCTACTTGTCTTTTTTCTCACTAGACTGATCAAGTAATGTGCAACCAAGCTTCATACTCATGTCTCTTTATGCCTATATCTGGAAAATTTTCTCCTTTTTCCAAGTTCCCCAAATGTCAGCAAAGATTGAAGTGAAAATTCTAAGCTGAATTTTAAGTGAAGTAATTAGAATACAAACATTGTCGAATAACCTGGTCTCAAAGCTTCCAGAATCCCAATCTGAATAAAGTGGTTCTTAACATTGAACAATGGGGCTTGGTCAGGAAATGAGTGACAGAATGTGGTCCTTTATGTTTCTAGGTAAATCACTTGTTAATATGAAATATTTCATTTGTTCAGTACTTAGATGGAATACACATGCAACATATCATTTCCATCATTGACCTCAATTATGACAATTTCATGAATTAGCCCAGAGCTTTTGCTCCCAGTTTTCTTCCAACTCCAAGAAGTAATGTGATCATTGCTATTTTTTCCCTAGAAGTTTAACATTCCAAAGTACTTTACAAACCAGAATTGTTGAAAAAAATTCTGTTGAGTGTCACAGTGATATATATTCCCCTAATGGAAATGTATCTTTAACCTTACATAGTTAATCTCTGACTGTTCAATCAGCCACAAACTCTCCACTGTGCAATGCGTTGGCTTTAGAGCTTATCTGATTTCCATCTGCAGTACCAGCTGATGTTCTGTATCCTCAGGAAGTTGATTGTATGGCAGTGTCAGAAACCATGGGTCCCTTTTCTCTGAGAGAGTTGATTTTTGTTTTACTTCATGTTGTTTTGTTGTTGTTGTTGGCTAAAACATTCTCGAGGCAGGAAGAGTTCTTGGAGGTCTTCAGGCATGATCCCTTTCATAAGTGAGGAAACCAAGGTAAGGGAGAAACAATGGATCAAAAGCTGCCCGGCTAGCCCACAGGTCACTCAGCTCCTCACTCATCTGTCCATCAGAAGCTGCTGGTTTCCCTTCCACACCAGATTGCACTGACTTCTGTGAATACAAAATATAGGCACTGTGCTCCAGGAACCCAGGCACCCCACCCCTGCCACCATTGCACGTGCAGGTAGCCATCATATAAGGTGTTTATGTTCACACAAACTATAGCTTCTTAAGAATCCTAATTGTCCTCAGCCACCCCTGCCACCATTGCACATGCAGGTAGCCATCATATAAGGTGTTTATGTTCACACAAACTATAGCTTCTTAAGAATCCTAATTGTCCTCAGAGGACAATCTCAGTGGACTAGAACCTAACTGTCTTTTACCAAGCTAAGTGGTTGAGACCCTGGAGAAGTAGCCCTTCTGAAATGTCTTTCAATGGGTCATCTTTCAGTCCCTACAGTCACCATATGCAAGGAAAGCCTCTCTAGACACGAAGAATAGGGTGCCCCTCTCCTGAGCTCCTCCTAGTCTGCATCTCCAACACCCAGCTGGGGCCACATTCTTGTGCCTTGGGAATCCAAAGCCACGTGCAGGGACCCTGAGCAATGCAGATGAGATTGCACTAGATAGAAAGGTTAACACATTCCATCAGATTCCACTTGACATTCATAGTGGAAAAAAATGCTAGAAAGGCTTTTAAGCCTAAAAGCATCTTTTCTAACTACAAAACAGAAAGAAAGAAAGAAAGAAAGAAAGAAAGAAGAAAGAAAGAAAGAAAGAAAGAAAGAAAGAAAGAAAGAAAGAAAGAAAGAAAGAGAAAAATATCTCTCAAACTGCATCTTCCCTCAGACACCAAATTGCTGTGCTGACAGCATTTTTAATCAAAAAGTCCAAAGAAGAAAGATGAGTGGAATTTACAAAGAAGCACCAGAGAGAATAAATGAAGACATTTATTGTACTCCCGTAGGTGAAAAGAGACAGCAGATACTGGCATCTCTGTTTGGGAGGCTCTGAGACTTATTATTGGATGAATGACTCCAAGTCCCCTGACTGTCTGACCTGAGGAGCACTAGCATTCCTCAGGACGTGGGCTGTCCCCAGGCCTTTACTCTCCAGGCGGGTCAGAATGAGGTAGTGACCAGGAACCTTGGAGGACAGCAGCCTCCTCTTTGACACTATAGAGTTGTGCAAATCCTGAATTCCCCATTACAACCAAGTGAAGTACTTTAGTTATTAATTCACTATTTACAGACTTAGTTTGAGTCATACTTGGCTTCCTATATCTTTGCTTTGCTGTGAGAAAATCCTGAGCATGAAGATTTTTATTTACTATAAAATCTTGACATTTTAGGTTGCAAACATCTGTTGCCAAGAAGGAAAGAAAATAAAAGAGGTTGGAAAGGAGATTCTGGCACTTGTTGAATTGGTACGAGTGCCCAGCCCTGGGAGGTCTGCGGGAACAGCGAGTGTTAGATATGAGGTTCAAAATAAGAGTAACTGGATTTTATCTTTGCTCATGTTTCCTCCAAAGTTCTTTGTAAACTTTCCAAAATTCTGATTTGAAAGTTATGGTATTCTACTAGAGTGAATGAAGTTCATAGTACATAGAATCTCAATCCCCAGCGACTATTAGGAAAAGACCTGCAAGAGTTTGCCAGTCATTTGCAAACTGGGCAGAATTTTTCAAGTCCCATAAAGCAAACTCACATCCTCTGGCTCACTCATTATCTGGATATCATCATGCCAAGATTTTCAATAGAATTGGAAAAACCAATACACATGGCCCTGTATAAATTAAATATCACAAACCCTAACTCTAGAAAGAAGACAAGGCATCCTGTAAGAAGTCAGTGACCATTTACCAGCTCCCCTAAATAGACCTTTATGTAATCACAAAAAAAGCAGGCAGCAAGTGAAACCCAGGAACAAGAATGTGTATATAATACATGTCAGATGGCAGGAGCTCACAGTCTGGGGTGGAAAAACGAGGGCAAACCAGACATGGCACAGATAACTCCCATATGCCTGATAAGAGCCACAGTGGAGGAGAGTGTGTTTCAGGAAATCAGAGGATGAGACAAATAATTCTGTGCACTGGTGAAGCTGGGGATACAAAGCATTCCAGAAAGCAGGTAGCATTTGAGTTATTGCCTACAATATGTCAAAGTGTAACATTAAGGGAGGAAGGGGAAGGACATTTGTATTAGCCAGGCTCCCAACAGGAGGCAAATAACTCTCTAAAAATGTGATAATTTCAGGGAATTTATTGCAAAGGGACTACTTCCAAGGGTGTAGGCATGAGACAACACACTAACCCAGGGGAGAATCTAGCAACCCATGGACGAGAAAATCTGCTCTATTACCACCTCTAGGCTGGGAAGAATGAGGAGTTACCAAAACCCAAAAGAAGGAGCCACATAGAGTGGGACACTAGAAAGGAACCACTAGAAAGGACATCTGAAAAAGTGACCCTGGTTGAGAGGTATAGTTAGCAGAGGTGACATTCTAGGGTGGGAGACAGAAATGCATGCTCTTACCTCTAATCTCCTTCAGGGATCACCCCCCATTGGCCAGACACATCTGGAAACCAAAGAGCAGGGAAATCTGCTGGAGACCATGCAGGTCAGACTCCCCCATGGAGACCATGCAGGTCAGACTCCCCCATGGAGAGGAGAGTGCAGAGGGGTGGAGAGTGGATCTGGAAAGCCAACTGTGGGATCTGACCAGGGTTGAAACCAAAGCCATGGTAAGAGCAAAGGCCTGAATTCAGAATGCAAAAATCTACTCAGGGAAGATGAGAAACTGAGCATATAACCCATAGATGTGTCAGAGAAGATGAGAATCTCCCTGGGAAAGGTGTCAACCCCAGCCTTGGGAAAGGGATATTTCAGCATAGGCCTAAGACCATTCTCCTTGATGCTCGATTCCCACCATAAGCCCTGGAGGCCTCCTTCCCACTCACATACTCTGGCCTTGGCCACTGTCTCATGCTCTGAGGCCCACACCAGACATCAGCAAAGAGAAAAAGGTGGTCCATGGATCAAGATCCATTTCGTGAACTCTCTTCCCAGAGCCTGAGTTAAGAGCAATATTGGGAATGAGACAGACCTAGATATGTGATTGTCCACCTTGCCTGGTTGTGATTCTTTTCCTCTCCAGATCCTCTACTCCAAGCTAGAGCTATGTTATGGGTGGATGTGAGGGGCCCCAAAAAAGCTCATTTTGAAGGCAGGTAGTGTGTGGCTGGAGGAATTGGTCATTATGAGTGTACTTTTGGGGTACATATTTTATATCTGGCAAGTGGAGTCTGTCTGTCTGTCTCTCTCTCCCTCCCTCCCTCCCTCCCTCCTTTCTGATCATTATGTGAGCCACCTCCCTCTGCCACACTCTTCTACCCTGATGTTCTGCCTCACCTTGAGCCTTGAGGAATAAAGCTGTTTGTCTGTGGACTGAGACCTCTGAAACCATGAACCCCCAAGTAAACTTTTCTTCTTTAAAATGCCTTTGTCTAGTCTTTTAGTCACAGCAGCAAAAAGGCTGCTAAAATAAGCTACTAGGTTCCAACTTGATCTCAACCGTGGCCCAGAATCCATCCTTACATCAATGGATGGAAATTATCCTGTTTGTGTGAGTTTTTCCTCTGATAACCTGACTCCTGGTTCAGCCCCTTCCTAGTTCTGGAGACCACCTTAATCAGGAATCTACCCAATGGCACCTCAAATCAAATGAAGAACACCCAAGAGACATGCTTGTAGAAGACAGAAATCACTGCAGATTCTTTAATATGTCTGGGTCAGTACTAGCCACTAAAATACTAGTTATTTTTCTTCTCATCTTAAGTTGCACTTCCTTACAGAAATATTTTCCAACTCACTGGTCTAAATTAGTTACTATTATCATATTCTTTAATAGATCCATTTTCTTTCTTTCAAAGCTCTTTTCTGGACTGGGTTGCCATACACTACCAGTTTTTGCATGGTGCAGCTTCGCAGAACATCATTCACATATACTATGTATATGAATGGCTCCCAACAATGGCACAACAAAGAGTTGTGCAGTACATAATCTGGCATCTCCAGGTGCAGTAGTATTATGATTTCATAATGCAGTCAACCATCATTAGTATGTTTATTTGATTAATAATTTAGCTTTCTCACTAGTCTGAAAACTCTATACGAAAGTTGGCTCCTGGCATTCAGGAAATGGCATCTGACACATAGTAGGTACTCAGTTAATATTTAATGAATATTTAGTAAACTTTCTAAAACAGTTTTTCAGATTAGAGGCAGAGGAGATTCAGAGGCTTTATGTGGTCTGTCAAAGCTCAGTAATGGAATCAGAGTTCAAGCCCAAACTTGTATAGTATGCGTGTTTCCAGGCGGCCTCACCACTTATTTTGGAATCTGGCTGGAGTAATGCAGAGATCAGGATATACAAGGCCAAGGGACATCTATGCCCTATGTCACCTCTACCAGCACTGGCTTGGCCTGCATTGCTTGGGTAATTTATAAGACCCCTGCCCACTAGAGCATCCTGTCCAGCCTTCCTGCCCCGTCAGGAGAGAAGGAACAGGCAAAACCTGAGGAACAAATAAGAAGCCTGAGGATCAATGACTGATGATCTGATGAAAGGCTTGTGCCGCGTCCCCCATCACTTTCCTGCTAAGACCCTGCCAAGGGCACTGGCAGCCTCCTACCATTCTGTTTGCTGCCTCTGTGAGCACAGGGGGCTGCCCTGCCTCTGATGCTCTGCTGTCCTCTGCAGCCAAGAGAGTGGGAGGGCTTTCTTTTCCTTGTAACCACAGAACTCCCCAGAAGTCAGGTTCAAGTTTAGAGCCTGCTAGCATCTCCTTTATGAGCCCCTTTGTCCAGGCATCACACACTCCGAAGATTAAGCCTTGTGGCCATTGTGCAGTTGACACATGTGATGTCTGCCTACCTTCATTTGCCTGGGAGTTTTCAGTGATGAAGAAAAAGCAAGTCCATTGAATGCTAAGAATTTATGGCGCAGTTTCATCAGCCTCTGGTAAACAGTTTGGTTTTCTAAGCGCCCAGATGCAGACAGTTTGCTCATGAACATGCACTTGGTCTGGCAGGTTTTTATATAGACATATTTTTTTTTCAAATAAAAGCAACAAAAAGAGGATCTGCTTTGGAAGTGGGCAGTCCAGTGCAGGAGAGGCAAGTGACACTGGAGGGCCAGCCCAGAGAATACCTCCCCTCCCTACTGGCCTCTCGTTACAGCTCCGCTGAAATGAGCCTTGCACCTTGAGGTGATCATCTCCAGATGTGCAGAAACAGATGAATGAGGACACGCAGCTGACTAGCCCCTGACTCCTCGCACAAGAACATTCCTAAGAAGCCTATTGCAAAGTTCATTTTTCTTTGTAATAAGAAATATGACCAACTTTTTTCTGATTTTTACACAATCCTTTATTGAAGCCTTCTGTGTACATATTTGTTGGTACTAAATTCTTTATGCTTGTGTCCCCGAGTGCAGAAAGCAAGCCCCTTTCTGCCTGTGCAGGCAAGGCAGTATGTGCATGTTCAGGAACACAGTCATCATATACTTGGTTCATGCAGCTCTTGAAAGAAATTTCTTATCTAATGTTTGGGGATTTTTCTATTCTGATAAAAGTCCATAGGGAGAGAATCATTCTGGCCCCAGTCTAATTATTGCCAGAAAGTAACATAAGGAAAATCAATGATGTAGGACACAAGAGACCTCAGATTTAGTCTTGGCACTGGTAGTTTATGAGTCATTACCATTTGGGGTAAGTTAAAAAACTCCATCAGCTTTATTGTGCTTCCCTGAACTAGGATAATAATGACACACCCATGCCCTCTGTGGTTATCGTAAGCATTCATTGAAATATAGCAGGTAGAGGATCCTAGGGATCTATGAATGTTCGTGCAAATCATCCATGCTGCTCTCTAGTCATTTCCAGCAGCGCTGACAACAGCTGAGACATAGAGTACGTCCTACAGTTATGCGTTCCTTCGAATGTTGGGCTTTATGTGTCCCTGAAACTTTTCAGCAACCCCTCAAGAACCAGGTAGCACATTGATGGTCACAATTGCAGGGGAGGACGTGGTGCAATATGCCTATGGAGACATAACAGGTGTCGCAGGTGAGACATTCCAGGTGTCGTTAAGAGTTTGATCCAATTCCCAGGCCAAAAAGAAGCCATTGGAAGTCTCTGAGCAGGATGGGGCTCCTGCTCTGGTCACTGTGTGGAGAGACCCCTGGGAGGGCTCTGTGGAACGCACTGTGGCGGCAGGAAGACTATGTGAGGGCTTGTGCAGGAGGGCATGCAGGAGCTGAGGCTGGCTGGAAGGAAACAGGGATTTGAGACAAGCTTTGGAGGTGCGCAGACAAGGTTTGGCTGGCTGATTTTACAAGGAATAACAAGGAAAAATAAAGATTGTCCCTGAGGTGGTTCCTGAGTTCTAGGTGAATACAAATGCCATTTACTGAGGCGGGGGATGCCAGAAGATAGAATCTGTTTGGGGTGGAATACTGGGAATTCCACCCTGGCCACGTTGGTTTTGATATGCCTGGTAGATGGTCAACTGGTCAGAGCACTGTCACTCCTGCTCATCATTGAGCATAGCAGCAAAAGCAGGAGAAACCCACATCAGCTAAACAAACAAAAAAATCATGTTAGTTGGATTGAAATGTAGTTTTTAAAGGCTACCAAAACTTCACTGAGCAGGAATTGGTTTGGATTGGGGTATCTGAAAACCAAGACAACTTGTCTCATTAAATAGACAAATCTATTGACCCTTAAAACAGAAAGTCTAAGAGAAGATTCATGAATTGCTGGATCCAAGTATTCAAATGATATCTCAGTAATCTGTCCCTCAGTTTAGCTTTCCATGTGTTATCTTCCTTCTTAGGCAGGATCCCCAGAGGGATGGCAAAGTCAAAGCCTCAACACTAATTTTGCTTTCTACATGCCTAGCAACCCCAAACAGAAAGGAACACATTTTACCCAATAGTATAAAAAACAAAGGTGTTGGTCCTCAGCTCCTGATCATTCCCAGAGCCAGAGGAGGCCAGGGCCTCAGAAACATGTGACGTGAGGAGGAAGCTCCCCAGGGGGAAGAGAGGTACTATGTCTAGAAAAAGAAGAGATTGTTGTTGGATCCACTTGAATCATAGTTGCCCATTAGAAAGCTATAGAGGTAACTGAAGTTTTAACGACAACAAAAAGAAAACATAGTTTCATGGAACTTGGATAAAACATAAAACTTGGCATTTATGTCATAATATGCATGAAGACAATTAAGAAGGAATCATTTTCTTGCTCAGGAGGCTGCCTGCGCACACACACACACACACACACACACACACACATCCAGTTATTTCCCTTCTCCAGGTAAGACCATACTTTATTTTTTAGCATTAACCATAATACTTTATCTTCTCACTCCCCAAGGTCACTGACTCAACCCATCAAAATGGTCTTGGGGGCCCCAGGATGTGTAAGGCAACTCACCTGGAAATGACATCAGGTGGCAAAAGGATTGACTCTATCCCTAAGTTATATTTTGCAGTACCAACTTAAGCCACCCCCTCACAGAATGTGAATATTCTGACTCCTTTTGTTGTTTCATTCAGGGCCCAAACAATGTGTGATGAGACTCCATTACAGCATTCTCAGATGCTATTCCAAACATTGATGGAGAGGATTCCCCCATTCTTTCATAGAAATTGCAAGTTCTCTTCCCTCATTGCAAAACTGGCGTCAGGTAATCCCCTCCACTTCCTTTGACAAGGAAAAATCTGTGCCCACAGGTGTTCGGGAGTCTCTATCCCATGTGGGAGATTCTCTCCAGGAACATTTCCTCTGCTCCCAACAGTTTTGAGTGTTTATTATAGGTCTCCAATCACTTCACATTGTTTCAAAAATCTTGATTTTCCTAAACGGAAGACAGACATGTAGCACATGGTAAGAATAGAATGACAGATATGATCATAGAATGTATATGAATGACACACAAGTCTGGGTGAGATACATGACAGGTGAGTTTGACCAAGGGAATGTTAGCACTCACTTCCACAAACAGAAATCTCTCTGCCTGGGCAGGCTCATTCAGTTCATACAAAAACATATAGATTCTGATGGAAAAACCAGAAAAATATATTAACAACTCACACATGAGGAAGTGCAAATGGCAGAGAAATACAAATAGTGTTCAATTTCCTTGCCAGAGAAGGACTACTCAAAGTGAGGTTCAAGTTCACACACAAAAATGTAAATAAGAGATTCAGTGCTGGTGAGATTGTGTTGTAGCCCTTTAACGCCCCTTGGAAGAAGAATTGGACCTACAGAGGTATGTCCTCTGTCCTCAAAATTCAACTATTGAGGCTTTACCCAAGGAATGTTTTAAACACCTGCATTAATATATCCAATTGGGAATACTTTTGATATTAACAAGAAAAGTAACTGGCAAATAAATTATATGACTAACTTTATAGCTATTCTGTGGTCATTAAAATTATAGAAATAAAGGCTATAGAAGAATTAAGTGAAAACTCTTCTGTATATTGATCATAGCCATGCATCATGGAGGGTAACTACAGGGGATTCACCAAGCTGCCACTAGAGGGAGTGCTAATCAAGAGTTGGGCACCAGCACAAGGGCATCTGGAACATGTTGATGTCTTAGGGGCCCCAAAACAGGAGAGAAAAGGAGGCAATCAGAAGATAGCAATGGTAGCTGCAGAAATGAGACAGGCACTTCTAGTGGAATCAGAGCCCTCAGGGGATAACTTAATAATGACAAGGAAAGAAATACTTCCTCTCGCTCCATTTCTAAGAACCCTGAGCCAAGGTGATCCAGATGCCTTGGCTGTGATGTGTCTTCTGCAGTCTGTTCTGTTTGTTTAATTGTTGTTTTTATAGTGTTTTTCTCTCAACGCTGTAGATTTTTTTTCTCAGACCATCATGCAATGAGGAACAGTGAGCTCCCTGGATAGTCAGAGCTGTGCTGAGGAAGACTCCACTAGGAGACTTGTGCTTTTCTAAACATAGTAAGCTGAACTTTGTGGCTGCATTGAGTCAAGGATTATATACACATAGGTCAACTGCTGAAGAGCAGAAGAGGAAACATGGCCTGCAGAGATGGATACAGTCCATGCATGGGGAGCAGCCGAGGAGACACCTACACTTTTGGAACTTAGACCATTCCGAGAGCTAAGAAGATCTCAGTGTTGGAGACACATAACATTGCATCTAAATACCAAAGCTACCTTGGACTCACTGTCAGAGCTCAGGCAAAACCCCTCCCTTAGCCTTCATTTCCTCCTCTTTAAAAAATACTTCACAGGATTTGAAAAGTAGAAATGGTATATGTGAGGTCAAGTGCTATGCCAGACCCACTGCAGTTGCCCAATAATTGATATCTATTATTATTTTTACTTACAATCACATAAATCCCACTTATGCAGGGGAGGCTGCTGTGCTTAGGTGCCCTGTGTGTGCCGAGAGGGAGGTTTAGTTGGGGAGAGACTGAGGCACAAGCCGGGCAGGGATGCAGAACCAACATCTGCTCTCCAATCCAGCTTACCCACAGAAAAACTGTTATCTTGAGCCCTGACTCCTAATTCCAGTTAGTTAGGAAATTGGTAAAGAAGTGAGATGTGCTATGAATTAGTCATTCTCAAAAAAAACAAAAAGTGTGCAATTGTTCCAGAGCTTGATACGTTAATATTAATTAACTATTTATAGACTGAATAAAGCCCTAATTGTATGAATCAGAGATGAGATAATAGCTATCAAAATCTGTGAAAGGTTTTGTGGAATTGCAAACTTATCAAGAGATAATGTTTTAGTACTGTATTAACTTAATGTTCTAGTAAAATTGACAATGATAGATATGAAGCCAGCTTCCAGATTCTTAAATAAATTTATGGAATTATAAGTGCCTGCTAAAAATACTGTCTATTTAACAAACTACCTCTCTCATGTCTCCCTTATCTTCAGATAAGAGGCCAGTTTAGGTTCTGTAGGTGGGAAAAAAACACATAAGCAGCAGAGTGAAATGGTGATAAAAGTGAGAGCTGCAGTGCTGGACCACTTAGCCTAAGAAGAAAAAGGAAGCTGTTCCTAGGCCATCAAGAATGGGTCAATTCTATTTTCAGTGAGCAAATATTAAGAGTAAGATGAGTGCAATAACTTTAGGAACAATTTCCATCATTGAGATTTCTAGACATTTGGAGGCTCAGACCATGCTATATTTCTGCTTTCTGAAATACTAATTTCTGGGAATACCTTTATCTGTGACTGTTCTCATAAGAGAAGGAGCCATCAGAACAGATGTTATGCTAACATTTATGAGCTCAGAGTTAAGTATTTTGCTTAACTTTAATAGTGTTATGAATCACCAAAGAGAATCTTACTTTCCAAAGTGAGATTCATCCAACACAATTCATTTTAAAAGAACAAAAGTTGCCATTGTTTCCTGCAATTGCTATTGTCTTAATTAACATTTCAATTTAAGGTGGCACATTTGGCATGTGAAATTCAATTCACTTTCCAAAAGCCTAGAGGTTCTCGAAATAATGAGAAAAATGAGATCTATTTAATGTGGACAGAATTAAGTAGCTGTTAGGAATAAGATTTTTCCCAAGGGCTTTTGGTAAATTTAAAATTAAAATTCTGATTTTCTTTATCATACCTATAGAATACACAAAGGCATACACTTGATGAATAAACAAATGCTGAATGAACGACCAAATGCATCTAAAAAGGACTACATATCATTAAACTTGATATAAAATACAACATATGAGATGTAATATAAAGACATAAAACAATGCAGAACATATTTGTGGTCCTCCTCTCTGCATCTATTGCACTGGTCACCTTAAGAAAACTGTCACACTAAGTGTGCATAGATGCTATTAAAAGCAAAGATGGAACTCCCTGGCAAAATAAGTTTGAGGAACACCAAGTTAAACAGAATTAGGACTTCTTTATTACAGGGCTTTTCAGACATTCGATGAGTTAATTCAAAAACATTTAGAAGCATAGTGTGCATGCAGCATTTCTCAGACTTATTAGATCATGGAACATTTCTCCTTTGAGGAGCTTATTTGGGGACCAGGGTTTGGCACACAATGCATTGGGAACCTACAAATGGATAAAAGGACACCATGACAGTGAAGTCACGTCTTTGCCTAGAGAAGGCCTGCTGTCAGAGAAGATGATGAAACAAAGACCCACACAGCTTAAACAAGAAGAGATAACTATACATATTCTGAGATATGGACAAAGTTCTGAGACCATCTTTTGGCAACATTTCCTAATACAATTTAAATGAACTGAGTTGATATTTTTTATCAAGTGAGGATTATAAATTTCTTCATTCGACTTCTCTCTGCCAAGTATTTTGCAAATATAATCCTGCAGAAACTCTACAAGGAGGGAATTATATTTCCTCTTGTTTCTGAAGTTGATGTCTAAAGAATGAGATTGTTCTGATGAATCTGAGACGTCTCCTCCACAGAACCTGGGATTTGGTGCCAAGTTTGGCTGACTCCAGAGATGGAGCCCTATCCACTCTCACCTGTCAAAAAGTTAAAATGTTCCCTCTAAATCACACATGTATAATTGAGGAATTATTGAGTAGTATGAAAGTACAAAATACCAAACAATAATATTGAACCATTTAGGCGTGGCCATGGGAAGATTCCTTGACATTGGAGTTTAATGCTTGACTATAAAACAAAAACAAACAAACAAATAAAAAACTTTTAAGGTCTGTTTTCCAAGTAAATATCAACAGAATAAAAAATGCAGTCCATAATATTGATATGCTGATAGCTAGTAGGGAGAAAGAGGAATAAATTGAAGATACCGGTGGGAGTCCAGGCATATGTCCACTCACCTGCCCAAGTCTTGGTCAGTTTCTTCTAGTGTTTTTCTCTTCTATAGTGTGTTCTCTCTTTTTGAATACCAGCATCAGTTTGAGTTTGAAATACATCTATTTTAAGCTGATTCTCAAATAGAATAATTCATGAGATAACCTCACATATAGATTTCAAGTGTGTATTATGCCCATTTGTGTCTACTAGGTCAGAATTTCAATAACTTTATTCATCAGAATATTGAAAATATAAATTTTAAATATCTTCAGGCACACAAAATCTATGCTTCAGTTTCCATGAAGTTGCAAGGCCCTGCTTTTGCTAAGTAGGTTCAGAGTGGAAGAAGGAAAGAAAAATTAAGGATTTGGACATGGAGAGAGTTTTGTTAGTAGTCTTTGTTGAATGAGAATAATAAATGTGAACTCAAAGCTAGATTTCTAATAAGTTTATAAATAGAACACAGGTGTTACTTTAGATCTAGCAATGAGAATGTACAAACCTCCAACCAAAACAATAATAATATGATGATGATAACACCACAATTTCTAGTACAATATTTACACACACACACACACACACACAAAAGGCACACAAAATCCTTTTAAAGATGTCATATTTTGAATGTTCTACAATAGCCAAGAAAGTTTTTGTTTTCTTAAGTAACTAAATGCTAACATCCAAAAACAAAACCAATACAAAACTAGTATTAAAAGTTTGAAAAATTACAAAAATATGTATATATTCTCAAGCCAGTCAAGCTACAATCAATAGTTTTTCAGCTCAGTCCTTTTATATAACCAGAACAGATTGTTGTTGAAAGGCAGGAGAGATTAAATGAAACAAAATTAGCCTATTTGCTCAGATAACAAGTTACCATATTCTCCAAACACTTCACTAACAATCAGTATTCTATCCTTGATCTAGGAAAGAAAAATGCATTGTAGCTTTTTCATACACATTTGTCTCTGTTCAGTAAAACGTGGTAGGTCTTTTATATCTGCAGATACAATATTGACACAGTTATTTTCTCCTTTTGCCAAAGACAAATGTTAATATAAAATTGATGCAAACTTTAGCTTAGGCATTTAGAGATTTTTGTGGTCTCTATCGGTGTCTAAAACCCTCAACATGCAATTTTACGTGGAGATATTGACAATCCCAGTTTCAACCAATGGGTGGCATCATGTGGTCTGCAATTGTGCAAAGGAAATGTCAGAAAAATGCAGAGCTTTCTCCTGCTCAGTTAAATAAATGCCTAAAACTTTGCACAAAGTGTACTCCCAGGCTCACCTTCAACTTTACATTTTTCAGAAATCTGCCTCCTTCTCTAAAGCTTCATCAGTTTTCCAAAATTGTTATACATCCTTTTTGCCCAAGACTGGCTTATTACTTGGTGTCTTATTCTCAAAATGCTCATGGGTATTAATTGCACCTTCCAGCTGCACAGGATGTATAAGGCCTCATCTCTGTCATTTTAGTCTGAGTCCTCCACACCACCTAGTACAGTCCTGGTCTTGGAGGGCTGCTTTTTGGTTGATTTCCTACATCCAGTTCCCCACCTGCAAGGGTACCTCCCCATCCCTAAGATCCACACATGCCTACAGAGGCAATCAAGACTCCCCACTTTGAATGCCATTTCCCTTCATTTGTTCTGGATAAGATCAGAATCAAATCTTAGAGGCTTGAGTGACGTGTCAGTTTATTTGTTGCCTAGATCACATGGAATATTTTAAAAGCTTATAGAATATGCAAGGGAACACCTGCGTGCGCGCGCACACACACACACACACCACTATTAGGAATAGCTTGTGCTATTATTCCTAATAGCTAGGGAACATGTCCACACTGCCTTTTTAACCAGACTTTGGTCTTTATTTCAAAAGAAAGCAACTCAGAAAACACTAAACCAGGGCTGCATTTTCACCCCTCAAAACCACCAATTCTTTTGAAATCTTGACCCCATCTTTCCACTCATGCTTGAGACGCCCACCACCGGCAAGAGTAGCAACAGAACCTTCACTTGCCTCGTGCCTCCATCCCAGCCCTGGGCTGACTCACTACACTCTTTCTCTTTGTCATTAAGTGAAATTTATCACTTGCTTGAAATCATTAATACAAAGGGTCAAAAGTCACTTGAAAGAATGTGTTCTGGTTCTGCAGAAATAACAAAACTAATCTGGCCAAGATCGGGAATTAGAGATCCAAGTGTCACCCACCATCACCCACAGGCCTCCATAATCTCTTCTCTTGGCTGCACCCCACCGACCAAATGTGAGGCCCACCAGTGACTACCTAGCAAAGATCAGACAGGGGAAGAAAAGGCAAGTCGTAGTGGGTCTGAAGCCCCTCAAGCTGGAACTCAGTTCTCCTGCTGCCGTGGCCCTGCCGTCGTTCTTACACAGGGCTTGTTATGCACCAGGCATTATTTCAAGGGTTTCACAAATGTTAACTCATTTAGACCTCATGATAAGTCTTTGAGGAAGGTGACCTTGCACTCAGAGGAACTAGAACCACTTGTTGAAGGTGTCTAACAGAATGAGATTAGAACCCAGGCCGCTTTCCTTAACCCTCGAACTACAGCTGGTAGAACTGGACTCGTGATTTGGAAATGAAAAAGCAGACTGGTCCACCTCCATCTGGATCTGATCCTACTGCTGCCACCTCCCAAAGGGAGATGGTACGTGGTAGAACTGTAATTTTTATACCTTGTCTGGACCAACATAAAGACCCTTACCAGAGTTTTCTTGGAAAGGAACAAGGTCCTGCCCAGTTGCAGAGCCAGAGATGTAGAACTGAACAAAATTAATGCTCCTGAGTAGCCTGCTTGAATACCTCTCCTCTTCTCTCTCAGCTAGCAAACCAGGATGGAAAGTAAACATCAGAAAGCCCAGCTCCCTCTCACACTTCTCTCTACCCAATGTCTTATTAGGGATCTGCTACAGTCAACCCCAAACTCCACTCAGTTCCCTCTGTTCCAGGCACATGTACAATGGCAGAACAGGGCCATGCTGAGTTTTTCCTCTTAACACAAGGCATTAGAATCCACCTAACGGTTTGTGTAAGAAAACAAGCATCAGGAAATATCTCTCACCTCCTCTCTGCACATGGCCAAAATCAATCAAATGCTTGCAACTTGCTTACCTGTCTTTAACTTAAACTATCTTTCCAGCTCCATGACCCCTACTCTGGTACAGGTTCTCACCATTTTTCACCTCAATTCCTGTAACAGCCCCTTTTTCAGCCTCGCCCTCACCTCAGCCCCTCTAGACAGTCCTCTACTCAACATTAGGTGACCTTTTTCAAACAAATTTGACCATCTAACTCCAGGTGGAAAATACCTTAGGTGGTTCTCCACGACCTATAGGGAAAAAATAAAAATAGAAATACATTAGCACAGTATTTGAGGTCTTTAAATTAGTGACCAGTATGCTGATAATTGCATAGTTTGCAAAACATTTTCATGTCTATTTTCTCATTTAATCCTCCTAAGAAAGCCTCTGCCCTTAGCAAGCCCTTTAGCCATTCCCTATAGTGTTTTCTCTGCACCAAGCTACTTTCCATTTCCACATTCATCCTTTTCTTCACATATGTTCCATGCTATTTTTTATCTTGAATACATTTGTCTATGTTCTACACCTATGAAAAATGCTGTTTTTTTTCTTTCTGTTGTCTTTATCTTTTGTTTCTATCATAAACTTGGTAGTATGAAGCCCCCATTTCTCTCCATCAAGACATTCTCCAATTGTATACCCAAGGGCTGAAAAACTCTGTGGTAAGGGCCAAGCACCATCCTCTACTTGTTTTTGTAAACAAAGTTTTATTAGAATACAGCCACACTCCTTTATTTACTATTGTCTATGGCTCTTTCCACTCTACATCAACTATATTGAATAGTTGTCATAGGAATATTGTCTTAAGGAACTAAACTCTTTAATATCTGGCCCTTTACAGAAAACATCTGATGACCTGCTCGACTGCATGCATGAGGACAACCAGATGCCCTCAGGAGCACCAAGACTTGAGCCTGTGGGTTCTCACTGGAACCCCACAACCTAGCTCTGATTCCAGAGGAGCAGACTCACTGGCAGATTATTCCACCAGCAGATGCAATATTTCTTTCATGAGATTGGGCTGCCAAAGTAATCCTGGTACACTGATTTTAGAGGACTCTCACTCAGATAAATGAAAGATGATTTCAGGATTTTAACTTATCAATGGTCCCCCCTTTGACTGGAGTCACTATACAATAATTCTCACACAGCTGCACTTTTGTTGTGGTGCCCTCTGTCACCCACAACATTCAAGATAAATGGGAGTGGCAGTGAATACCACTTACCTTTCTTTTAATGCTGTGTTTCCTGAATCTGGTACAGGAGGAACACCTTAATCCCTGGTACCAGATTCCACACCACATGGTAGGCAGTCCTGTGGGTGGTCACACTCATTTTTTTCTGAAGGCTTTCCAGACTCTTGTTCCATAATGCCAACAGGCCCTTCCATCAACGTCCCTCCTTGCCTCTGATCAATGTAGTCACATTGTACTCTCCTAGTTGGCTCTGGTTGGTCTCCCAAGTCAGGTTGAATGAGGGACTGTAGTACTTCCTTGAGTGAATAGATTCTTTCCTTGTTCTTCCCTCGGTCCACTCACCTGTCCTTTCCACTGGTAGTGTCGTGTGGAAGGTGAGGGTAAGAATAGCATGCAAAGATATCGTGGTCTAAAAAGCAGTAACAAAGATGTGGTTGGAAGATGCATCATCATCATACATTTAGTTATGAAATTCCAAATGGCAAATTTAACATGACCAGAAATCAAATGATTATTCATATCCCATTGCATTCTCTGGGAGACACTTGCATTGATCAACAGCACACAGTAACAACCTTTGAGAGCATAGCTGAAAGCCAGTGCTCAGGAATAGCACAATGGATGGATGATACAGCCTCATGAGTAATGGTGGAACCAGCCTTAAATAAAGGATGTTAGAACTGCAGAGATAAGAAATTCTAAATTACTTCAACAAAAGCAGCTCCCAATAGCTACAGGATGGTGACTAACAATAACATTACTATCTTTTTCTCAAGGTTAGAAGATATGAGGTTAGCCTGGAATGGCATAGAACTTGACATTGAACTTGAAGAGCTGGATCCAGGACTTAAGCTGAAATGCATCACCAGTGGACAATGACAAAATCCCCAAGTACTTCCTGTCTACTCATAATCCCAAAATTTCATCAGTAAGTCACTTTATCTCACATGAGCTCATTAACTGAATAAAATTTTTAATTAAATTTTTTATAGAAAAGATCTTCATCCAAAAGTATTTGCATATACTATTCTGAAGCAATTCCACCAACCAGGTGATGTTGTACTGATAGATTAGGAGCAGATCCAATGTCCCAAACCTGAGCCAGGCTGGTGGCATCAACTGCATCCAAATCATATGAACTAAGGGTAGGAGAGGAGTGGTTTCCCAAAATTAAATTTCCAGAGATGAGAAAACAAATCCAGAATAGGCTAAAATTAATAGATATTTATTCTACCCTTTGTATGTAAATTAGTATTATTTCTCTTCTACACAAGACACCTGAAAAAGGGAACCATTGGGCTATCTGTGTAAGGCTCCATAGCAAGTCAGTTATGAAGCCAAGAGAAGGGTCCACATTAACTCCAATAAATTAACTCTAAAAACTTCTGGAGTCATTCGCATTTGGCAATCACTGATTCCACCCAGGGCTTTAGATCCGATGCCTTAGCCAGCTTTTCATTGTTGCAACCAAAATACCTGACAACTACTTAGAGGAGGAAAACTATATTTGATGCTCATGGTTTCAGAGGCCTCAGTCTATGGTCAGCCAACTCCATTGTTTTGGGACTGAAGTGAGGCAGACCCACATAGTGGAAGAAGGTGCTGGAGGAAAGCAGTTGTTCAAGGCAAGGAGGAAGCAGAGAGCAAGAGAGAAACCAGGGACACCATACAGTTCAAGGCTATACCACAGGGACCAACTTCCCCTATCCACACCACACCTGCCTAAGGTCACCCCTGATAGTCAATTCAGATTATTAATCCATCAGGTGGGTTACTCCACTGATGAGGTTGCAGTTCTCAAGAACTAATCTCTTCCCCTTTGAACATTCCTGCATTAAGATAGGAACTTTTCAGGGAACACCTCATAGCCAAACTACAACTTCTGGCAAAGACTTGGCATCAAAAGCTTGGGAGTAATTTTGTTTCTTAGCTCCTTTGTTTCTTAGCTGTCTGATGTTGAATAGTCTAATCTCTTTGCAGATATTTCATTGGGTTTAAATTTGGGACACTAGCAATTTCATTACAATATTACCATTCATGTTAAAAGATGGCATACATAAAGGATTAAGCTTATCAGTATATAAGGAACTGTGGGAATTGTGGTGGATTTTAAGGACCTAGTATTTTATTTTGTTTATTTATTAACAAACTCTAAAATAGCATGTCCTATGTTCTGGGCAGTATTCCAAGTGTATCATAAATATTAATTCATTCGATGTGGTAGTGAATCCTCATTTTATAAATAAGGAAACTGAGGCCTAGATATTTTCAGTGACTCACTCAAGGTCACAAGGTAATGAAAACAGTGTCAGGATTCAAACCTAGGCCATCAGTGTCCATAGTCACTAACCTCTGTGATGTTCAGAAAAGGGTAACTATTATTACTGCTCAACACATTGTAGCACTTTATTGTCATTGTTATTTTAAATGAGAAAATTAAAATCTAGAGGCAACAAAATTGAAGCAAAGCTAAAAATAAATCCTGGATCTAATGGTCCCCGGTTCACTGTCCTGTCTACTCTATTGTACCACTTCCTACTGAGAGAAGTAAGAAGTAGGATTATGTTTCTTCTACCAAATGAGATCTCTCATGCAAAGCATCACATGGTATCAGGAAGAAAAAAATTTCCATAACAGGCTTGAATTGCATGTAAAGTACAAAGACAAGGTGAGTGAAACTTTCCTTGTTTCTAGATAGAAATAAGAAACATTCCCTAGAGGAAATGTTCTAGTGGGTTTGGGATTCACTGTGTCTAGCTATACAAACAGCAGCATCGTGATTGCATTTATAAAGTCCCCTGTGGGTGTCAGCATCTGCAGAGGACTGGAGGGCCTACTGAGAATAAACACTGTAGTGCCAGAAGTTAGTGTCTGTCTTAAGGTCTCCCAGGAGTTGAGTTTTAGCAGTGCAGCTGCCTGCTAAAGAGTAAAACAGCCACAAATTCAAGGCAAAATCTCCACAGCCAGGCCCAGTTTCAGCATTTTCCTAGAATTTTACTTCTCCCTACCATGGAGGCAACGCTTCCTCTCTGAGACTCATTTAGGTCAAGGCATAAGTCAGGAGCTGGACTTCCTCTAAGGACACAAATGGTAACTTGACTACTTCAAAGGCATGTGATCTTGGTCCCAAACTACTCAACTCTCTCTCTGTAGCAAAAGCTAACATAGACAATGTCCCATAGGAAGGGAAAAGCAGTGTTCTACTAAACCTTATTTACAAAAACAGACAGTGAACTCAATTTGCCCATGGATGGTAGTCTTCTGACCCCTGGCATTAATCTCTCTCCCACATGGGCTCTGTCCACTGTCCACTAACTACTGCTCCTCCATGCTTATCAGGGGCTTCCATCTGAGCCCCCATAAGTGCCAGACCCCAGGCTTCCTGTCCTTTCCAACACTTGCATCAGAACCTTGGCTGATCTGTGTCTCAACCTGCTCAGGTCCAAGCATCTTCATTCACTTCCAGTTCAGCAGACCTACACTCAGCCCATCACAAGATCAACAACCAGGTACTTGGCCTCTGATCCTAAACTCCCTCAGTCTCTGGTCACAAACTCTCAGTCTGTCTAACCCCCTTTCTCTCACTTCTCTAGGACTGCACCTTGCAATGCAGTAGCCACTCACCACATGTGGCCACGGAGCACTTAATATCTGACCAGTGGAATTGAGATTTCCTCTGGTTATAAAAAGCACACGAGCTTCTAAAACTATGTGAAAAAAGGATAGAAAAGTTCTGATTAACTTATATCAACAATACATTAAAACTAGAATGTTTTACATACTAGTTAAATAAAGCATTCTACTGAAATGATTATAACCCATCTCTTTTGAAATGTTGCAGAAAATCTGAAAATATAGTTGTACCCATTTGTCCATAGGAGATACTTTCTAATTCCCCAGTGCCTGAAGCTGCAGATGTACCAAATCTTATATATACATTCTCATATATAGGGTTTACATGTAAGTGTGTGTGTGTGTGTGTGTGTGTATGTGTACACGCATATATACATATGTGTGTGTGTGTATATATACTGTTTTTCCTATACATACACTTGTGATAAAGTTTAACTTATAACTACAAAAATTAATAAAAAATAGAATAATTATAACAATATATTATACTAAAAGTTAAATAAATACTTTTCCTCTCTCTCTCTCTCTCTCTCTCTCAAAATATCTTATTGTACCATACTGGCCACAGTTGACTATGGGCAACTAAAACCCTAGAGAATGAAACTATGGATAAGGGGTATTGTATCATGCCTATGCATTTGTGAGTTATACCATATATTTATTGGGCAGCACTTGCCTAGATGTCTTCCTTTTTCTCCAAATCCATTGACCACACTCACTTTTTCCATATGCCTACCTGTTTAGACTAGGACCAATGACATATCTGTTCAAACACTTCTGTGCCAAGACCTGGAAGTCCTCACCCAAGACCTCACAGTCCTCACTGTTTTTCCTTTCTTCCCTGAACACCCACAGGTTTAGAGAACACCAACCAGCCACCATCTCTACCCCTGCAGTGTGGAGCTCTAGAGAATGAAAAAAAAAAGTACCCAACTCTGCAGAGAACTGGGCCACCTCAAGTTTATGGCTTTAACCTGTGTTGGACTTTCAGTATGTCTGGTCTTTCCTTCCTCTGACTTCTCACCAAGATCTCACTTTTACTGTGGATAGTCCCTGACATCATATCTACAGACGCTCACAGCAGTTCTCCCATCCAAGCCCAGGTGCACCTTCTCCATCCACAGCTACAAATCCTGTATCTCTTCCACAAGACCAGTTCAAATTTCCCTACTGTCACAAAGTTCTCCCTATTGATAGCAGACCACAAATTGTCCTGCTCTGAATTTTTACTGCACCTAATCTCTGTGACACACACTAGAGTCCTTGTAGGGTGATTCTTTCCATTATGCTGTTGAGTGTGCATATCTCCAGGAGCAACTCAACTGCAAATCCCCTGAAGTTGAGGGCTGCTGACTTAGACACATTAGTTTGGAAGATGCAAGAAATGGAGTAAAAAGAAACTCAGACAGATTGTTAGTCAACATAATGTTGCTGGATCCAAAATATGTTTAAGAAATAGAGCTGATAGAACAGTAACTCAGGAAGCAAGTAGAAAAATGGAGGGGGTGGATTTTAGTCCCATGAAAAGCACTGGGGGACATGGGTAGAGCTTGATAGTAGAATGCTTGCCTAGCATGTGTAAAGCTCTGGGTTCTATTCCCAGTGCCAAAGCAGGGAAAAAGTGCAACCTGGTCCCAGGGTTGTCCAATGAAGTTATCACACTAGTAAAGTCCTTGCTTGGCAGGCAGTGACTGGAGCCTGGAGCTTGGCCATAGGAGTAACCTGTCAAACATCTCCATCTAATGAATCTAAAGTCCTACTTCCAAATTCCCTTGTCCTCTCACCCTGCTGTTGGGACAATACATTTTTTAAACCTTTCTGGAAAGTAATATGTCCATGGTGAGGAGCCTTAAAAATGCTCAGGCACTTTGACCCAGACATTTCACTTTGGAGACTCTATTTAAAAGAAATACTCGAAGATGCACAGATGTTTATGGGAAGAGGTTTATCAACATTACAGTGAAAACTGAAGCAAACCAAAACACTCTATAGCAGAGTAACAGCTCAGCAAACCACAATACATGCATGCAATGGAATACGAGAACATGCACTGAAGGAGACTGAACTCTGTGGGGCACACTTACACAAAGCTGGAGGAAAACATAGGATGTGTACTAAGTTGATTGCCCAGGGGGAGTATGGAACAAATAGAGGAGCAGCAACTAGGAGAGGAGGAGAAAAGAGAGGCTGGCAAAGTTAGCAAAGAACACCATACTACTAAAAACAACAAATAAAGATGTGCGTACGGTATCATACCATTGATATGTTTATGTGAAACTGTGTGTGTGTGTGTGTGTGTTTTAAATGAAAGGTCATAAAATAAAGGAAGTCTAAAGGAAATCAGACCAAGAGTAAGAACGAGTTGCTGTGTGTTTGGGATTTATGAGAAAATTTTTCATTCTAAGTCATTGTATTCTCCAAATTTTAGACAATGACCATGTATCATGTTGATAACGGAGCTAGAAGTGAATAAAAGAAAAATATGTTGAATCAGATATAAACCCAAACAATGCCTATCACCATGCAGTGATGTCAAAATTAAGCATGGTTGGACTTACCCCCAAGAAAGCTCAGCTTTTAAACTCCTTATAACTGATGATCTATAGAAAGAATGTTGTGATCTCCCAAAGGTTCTGTAATTCCATTTGATTATGATAAACAATAAATTTATGGAAAGGCAGAGTTAAAAATGAACAGGACTCTGTTTTATTTACAATAAATGAATTGGGAGTTCAGGAATAGAGAGGATCTCCAATTCCTGGCAGCTGTTGTACTTCTCAGTAGAATTCAGTCAGTTACTATCACTCTGCTCTTTTGGCTACAGTCAGATCCTGTTAAGGGGCTGAGAATCTCAGCCAGGGTGGTCAAGGCAGCCTCAGCCCCAGAGAGTGTGGCTCATGTGCAATTGTGTCCAGGAGTAGCCAGGCTTCATGAGAACCTGAAGTTGGTTCCAGAAAGGGAAACCTGAGACAGCAACATTGGGATTCCAACTGCTCTGGTTTCACATCCTTCTTAAAATGCTCAAGAAGTTTTGAAAGCCCAGTACCCAAACAAGTGGCAATAGTACTACCTGGGAATTTGCTTGCAATGCAAATTCTTGGGTCTCATCCCAACATAGAATCAGGAAATCCAGAGGAGGATTAAAACACCAATCTGTGTTTTAACAAGTCTCCCAGGGAATTCTGATGCTCCTTAAAAGCTGAGAGCCACTGACCAAGACAAGTGGGTATGGACAATTCCCTAGCCCTGCTAAACCTCAGTATTTTCCCATTGCAAGCTGAAAATAAAACCTAAGCTCAAAGCCTTGTAAGGAGATGGATGTGAAGCTCCCTGCACAAAAGGGCACTCACTGATTCACATCACTGTTGTCTCTCTTGGATACTTTAAGAATCTATCTTTAGAAAGGCTAAAGTTTTTCCTTTCAATACACTTGATTATTTGCTGGATGCAAAAACTTGATGGTCATTTCTGTTAGACTGAACAAAATAACGTATTGGAGGCAGATAAGCATAACATGCAAACAGTATTTTTCTTGTATTCGTTTTGTTTCTTTTTTCAAGAGAGAGATAGACAGTAGAAAGGGCTTTCACTTGAGATGTAAGGAACTTGCGTTCCAGCTCTAACTCTACATATATCCCTTTCTGTGTGCAGCCACACAGAACAGCAGAAGAGAAAGGCTATCTGGAGGGAGGTAATTCAGGGTTCAAACTCCAGCTCTGTGGCATACTATCATGAACAGGAAGTCTCAAGTGCATCACATGGCCATGAATGGCATGCCACTGCTCATGAGGTCTGGAATGGCACCTCCTTCTTATCCTTTATCCTACCAAGTCAGCCTTTGTAAAGAAGCAAAGAGACAATAGGCATTTTCCCCCTTGTAAGACAAGGGACAGGGAGAGACTTTCTCCTACACTCTTCTCTTCCTAGTTGACACTTTTCATCTCAACTCCCCCTTCAGCAACTCCTCACCATGTTAAGCAGCTTTGTAAATGACATGCTAACTGGAGTTTCCCTGCTATTCAAACTCCGACATCAGAGATGTCGCTGACCCTCCCAGCTTGCTAGCAACCAGAAGGACCATTGGGCCTGATGAAAACCATGGCCAGAGATAAATTTGGGCTATATTATCTTAAATTTGCCACCCAGGAAAACTAAGAATTAGAGCAGTTAGGAACTGTTCATAGCCATCCAACTAGATGAGTGCTCCTCAACCTTCAGGGAGCATCCGGGCAAAACGGGCTCTGTCTTTTCCACCTTCCACAGCTGCATTTCTTGCATGAGTTGGACTGCAAGTCCTTCCTTTCTCTATATTCAGAGCTGCAGGGTAGCATTCAGCTTTGGTTCTCAAATTTCTCTCTCCTTCCCTTTTATGAGGACCCTATAATTACACTTGGGACCTACATGGATGATACAGACTATTCTTCCATCTGAACATCTGGGATTCATCACATCAGCAAAGTCTCTTTTGCCATGTAAGCAGCATTCCTGGGTTGCGGGGACTAGGACTTAGATGTCACTTCATGCCAGGAGTCATCCCTCCACACTTAGAAATAAGTGTCTTTTCTGTTAAAGTGAAAGCTTCTCTCTGGTAAAGTAACAAGCAGTTGAGATTGCTATTTTCACTTCCAGCAAGTCTGGGAAGAGTAAAATTGACCTTCCTGTCATAACATGGCAAAGAATGCTTCTTAACACCTGGGCAGGTGTAAATGGGAAGGCAAGTGTGGCACACTCTGTACTCTCAAGTCTGGTTTTCTACCCTGAAAAACAGGGAGAATGAAGTCATGCTGTGAAGACAAATGAGACAATATGTTACATAAAAGCCTACATGGAGCTGGCAAGGTAGTCTCCGCTGTCATTTTCCCCTTTCCAATTCTTATGTGTATGAGAAATGAGTAGCTGGAAATGAATCTAGGATGCTACAAGCTCTGGCTTCCCATCACAGGAATCCCAAAGCTGACTGAGATGTCTCCTCCCCATCCCGTCCCTCTCAGGGAGCCACTGTCCAGGGCTCCTTTGCCCCCGGTCCCTTTCCTATCACAATTGCCTGGGGTGACTTCTTTCCCCAAATGTAGGCTAACTTCCAAGTTAACCTGACACTATCTTTTCCCTCCTTCTCCTTCCTCCTCAAGACTTCCAATCCCAGAAATATTTGCAAGAAGAAAATTCCCACCCTGTCCCATTCCCATCCTTGTGAGACCACAAAAAGAAAAACCCAACAAAAGCAAGCAAAAATAAAAAACATATACATATATTAAAAAGCAACCATCTTGAAGGATAGATTGGCTGGCCAGCGATGTGGGGAGTTTTTGGTGTGCTGCTCTCTTTTTCCCTCTCTGCTGATGCAGCTTGGGCTGTGCATAATTTTAGAAGCTGGGAAGCACACACTTCAAGGGACTGTTGTGAAGAAAGAGTGGTTGTATCATTTGGTTGTGTAGGCTCAGTACCTGCTCCAAGGGTCCCAGCCTCACTCATCTGTCCTCACCACGTTCAAATGCTAAGCCCTTTCTAGGTGCCAGGATGGAATCAGGGTTTTAACATAGATTTCCTAGAATCCTCAGTCCTACCATCTAAAGAATAGGGTCTTCATTTTACAAAGAACAAAGACTTAGAGTCATTTGAAGACTTGAGACCCTACAGCTTAGGAAATAACTGTCCTGAGTGCAACGTTCCATTTGGAGAATCACAACCCCAGGAACTCCATTCATTCAGTGCAGGCCATGAGGAGATTATTTATTCTTCAGAGCTCGGTTTCCAGCTCTGACTTGCGTCAGAACGATCTCTGGGTCTCTTCCATAATCAGAGTTACACAGTTATAGTATTATTATGATATAAACAAGCAAACAGAAAAAAACATTTTAAAACACAGAACTTCCGGAACTCTTAGAAAACCATTCTACACATATCCCACCCACCTGCCAGGGAAAAATGATCTTCCAGTGTCTTCCTCCCAAGTCCACGGGTCCTGGAAGTATTTGAGGCAAAGTGACAATGGAAATAGGGAGGCTGACCAAACAAGGCAGCCCAGAAATGCAAATAAAAGACCTTCCCAATCAGGAACAGCTACACCTGACAGCTCGGTACTTCCCTACAGCTAGTAGGCTCTCATCTGAGGGGCAAAACTAAAGTGATGTCTACCTGGTCTCCTCATGCTCATAAACAGGCCTGTATACACGCACACATACCCATTCCCACACCTGCTCACACGTGCACAAACACAAAGGCTCATGCTGACTCAACATAGATTTCCCATTAACCATTCATCTGTTTTCTGAGATGTGCTTTACAAGTGACAGCAAAATGCACTTCTAAATGCTCAAGAGATCAAAACATCTTCTGTCTCTGGCTGCAGCAGCACCAAGTCAGATTGATCACCAAAAGGACTTGGCCATTACAGTGTTGCTCCAGCTGCCCAGAACACATATCTTGGAGCAACCTGCCTTCTGGGCTATCTCATGGAGTAGGGAAGGAGGTAGGTTAACCCACCACTACAATGTGAGTGAGAATAGCCACATTAACCAGGGTAGGGCTGAGTTCATGTTGAACACACTGTATTAGAGTGCTGGGGTAGCGTCAACAAGGTACCACAACTGAGTGCTTAAACAACAGAAATTTATTGTCTCCTGTTCTGAAGGTAGAGTCCAAAATCAGGGTATCAAAAGGGCCATGCTCTCCCCAAAGATCCTAAGGAAGGATTTGTCCCAAGCCTCTCTCCCGGCTTCTGGTATTTCCTCAGCATGACTCAGATCTCCATTTGGTATTCGTCTCGTGTACATATCTCTTTGTCCAACCTTCTCCTCTTTATAAGGACATTGGCATATTGGATAACTATCTTAACTAGTTATATCTGCAAAGACTCTGTTTCTAAATGAGGTCACACCCTGAGGTACAGGTTAGGACTTTAACACATCAATTATGGGAATCTGACAGAAATCAATCTGTAACAAATAACTAACAAGGAACATGGGCCACAATCTAATCCTCAGTCTCCTCTATGAAATAGAATTTGCACTGGATAATTCCTAAAGGCCCTTTCTATAGGGACATTCCAAAATCCTAGCTGAAGATCCAATACTATCACAAATTCTATTTGCAACTTTAACAGCACATAACAATTATGTGAGGTGTTTTTTTAAAAATGCCACACCTACCATAAAGCAATTAGCCGGTCTTTGTAAGGATGGAGCCTGGATGTTTTATACATCTAGGTGACTCTGACACATAGCCCTTTCGAGATCTACTCATCTACAATATCCTTGAGAAGAGTCTAAGCTTACGTGGTGGGAAAGTGAAATACTATCCTACACAAAATGCACAAACTTGATCTTTATTCACACATGAATTTATATAACCAAACTAGTCACAAATGCTCATAATACATAAGAAAGTAGCTATAATTCCAAGGGCAACAACTAGAGTTTGGATCAAAATTCCTATTCTAATAATAATGTAGGGCAAGTGTCATTTACTCAAGATTCTCTCTGGTAGTTTGGTCCCCCTCCCCCTGATCCATGCTTCCTCCAAGCATAGCAATTATCTTACACTCCTGTGAGGGCCTTTGTATTGGTCTGTGTTTCCTACTGTCAGAGTCTGGGCCTTAGTCATTGCTCTGACACTGATGGATACATGGATACTGAATGTCTTTGCATAAATGACTAAGTGAGCAAACAAATCAATATAAAGATTCAAGATGGAAAATTCAAACCAAGTTGTTAACAATGGCTTATTGCTATAGTAATTTGGAAGAATAGCATATTTGCCACTTTGCCAAGATTATGCTCTATTTGATTTTATTACATGGATTGCAAGAGTCCTCATTTGGCACCACACTTAAGAATGTAGCAAGATCTGCTCACTTTTTATAAGACTATGCTTTCTAGAAAAAATACTTTAAAAAACAAATGAGTCATACTGTGCCCAAGATAACTGTTTCCAGAGAACCAGTTGCTTTCTCCTTTTGAATTAGAATGAGACCTCAGAGATTTATGGCAACTACTAAAGAATGCAGGAGACACCCAAAGCAAAATGCCTCGTCAGGGAACATTGTTAGATAAATTATTCCAATTCAACTTCTATATGTATAAAAAGATGGAATGATAAACATAACTACTGTCTGAAAATCCACATACATGACTGCAATATGACAGGGTCCTTAAGCAAATCTTTTTGTGACCTCATAGCTTATTTTCCTTCCAAAAAGTAGGTGCCAGTAACATAGGGTAGGTATTATCATTTTGCAGGAAACTGGAAACAGAGATACCTTAAAATGAAAATATTATCTATACATTAATATATTGAGTAAATGTGTGTTCACTGAATACCTGCTATGTCCCATGTGTGGTACTTTGCAGAGAGCATAGAGGCCAGAGCAGAGTCCTTACCTCATGAGAAATTCATTTTAACATTGGAGAGAAAAGAATAACAAAGAGTTATTATATCAGACAGGATGATATCTGCCCAGTAAAATGCTCTCAACAAAGCATTAGAGAGAGTTAAAATGGAGAGAATGATTAGAAAGACTTATGAAAAAGTGATATTTGAGTACATGTCTTAAAAGGGTCAAGTTTTGATAGTAGGACATTAAAAATGGGGGTAAATTGAGGCATGCATCTGGGTTTAGAGGTACAAATTGCCATAATCAGGGACTATTGCTCAACCTGTTACCTGAAGTTCAAGAATGACAGGGAATGTAATCATGGGAAGAGAGATCTAAAGCAGATCTCCAAAGGCCCTGAGTGCCTGAGGAGTTTGGCAGTGACTTTGAAGACAAATGAGAGTCATAGAATTTTTTTTGATAAAGGTTTTATGATAAAGCAACATTAGATAGCTTTAAATGGGTGTTATTTGGAACTGGATTGTATCCCAAAGTCTCTTGTGTTGAAGGAATACTCCCTAGTGCAGCAATGTTCAGAGGCAGAGATTTGGGGAAGTGATTGGATCATAAGTGTTCTGACCTTATCCATTGATTAACTCACTGTGAGGCTCATCTGAGTGGTGAAACACTTTAGGAGGAGGTGAGGCCTAGTTGGAAGAAGTAGGTCACTGGGAGCATGCCCTGATGGGGTACACTTGTTTCTGGTCCATTCCTCCTTCCCTCCCGTTCTCTTTCTCCACTGCCCCCCCACCTGCTTGGCCACTATGAGGTGAGAAGCTTTACTGCACCATGCCCTTCAGCCATGAGGTTCTGCCTCATCACAGGCCCAGAGCAGTGGAATCAGCCAGCCATGGACTAAAACCTCTGGAATTGTGGATCAAAATACATCTTTCCTCCTTTAAGTTGTTGTTCTCCAGTATTTTGTCACAGTAAGAAAAAGTTAATTAACATACTAGGTAAAGAAAACACTGAAAGGAGGGACATAAATCTGAGATAAACTCAATTGCAGTTGTTGATAAGAAGGAGGAAAAGAAAACATAGGCCAGAGGTAGAAAACTGATGGACAGGTCCATCCCAAGTGGCATCAGCATTTGTCTCCTCATCTTTCAGAAATGCCCCAGAATACAAATAAATAATGTCCCTATAGGAGCAAAGATATCTGAAGAGAATAAAAGATCTGTCAACAAAATGGAAAAAGCCAACTTCCTAGAAAAATATCTACTAATGATTATGAACCTACCCCTTAAGAGCCTTAGTCTTTAGAAGAAAATTACCAACATAAAAAAAGAAGATAGAGACAAATAGGGAAAACAACTAATTCCATAAGAATAAGGAGATATTTAAAAAGACTGCTTTAAATAATATTAATCAAAAATTCTGGAATAATGTGAAATTACAACATAGAAAAAAAAACATTCTCATAAATCAGACATAAAGTCAAGAAAATCTTCCAGAAAATAGATGGAAAGAAAAAAATTAAATTTGAGAAAAAGTTAAGGGATATAGAAAATTAATTTATAAAGTGTAATCTATCAGGGATTGATTAGAGAAGCAAGCAGAGTTATGATGAGTTATGGGATATGAGATGTCTTAGATATTAAACCTTAAAGAGTTGAGGGAAGAGATAGAAAGGGAGTTTGAAGATTAGAGAAGCTACCCACCAGTCAACCTGAGGATCTCACTATGCTCATCCATAGACTGTCAAGGAAAGCTCTGGGAGGGGGCTCTGGGCAGCTCCCAGCTCCACCTCCTCTGTCTGTCTGTCTGGTGGTGCTCTCAGGACTGCTGTGGTCAACAGGACCCACAAGCATAGAAAGCCCTGACACATGGCAGAAGACAGCAAGGATGGTCTGGAGCCTGCTGTCACTTAGAGTTGGTCACCTACCTAAGCATAGCCACCTTTAGAGAGCAGAGGCCACTGCTTCACATCATCCTTCCAAATCTCACAATGACTCTACTTTCAACCAAATCTAATCCACAACCTACAAGGGAAGAGGGGTCTGAGAAAAGTAATTCCAACTTAACCAGATGAGCACAGCACAAGCCGCCATAAATGTCCAAACTTTGATTAATAAAGGTTTAAAAAAGAGAGAACAAGAAAACAAACTGGATAAAATTATCACTACAATAAAGAAGGAAAGAGGAGAGCTACAGGTCATCAGAACAAAGATCAAGAAGATTGTAGTCTTTTGTTTTGGCTTTGGTTTTAGTTTTGGTACCAAGGGTAGATCCCAGTGGCACTTACCCACTGAGCCACACCCCTAGACCATTATTTTATTTGTTTTGTTTGTTTGTTTTTGTTTTTTTAAATTTTGAGACAAAGTCTTACTAAGTTGTTCAGGGCCTCACTAAGTTGCTCAGGGCCTCAATAAATTGCTGAGGCTGGCTTTGAACTTGTCATCCTCCAGACTCAGCCTTCTGAGCCACTGGATTACAGGCATGCACCACAGTGCTCGGCTGGATTGTAGTTTTAAAAGCTTCTCACCTAACACGTGTTTGTTGAACATCCAAATACCAGCCATAATCAGAGACTCATAAGTGCTTCCAGAAAAAATAAACCATATAGGAAAGAATGACTCTGACTAAATGTCCTGTCAGAAACTCTAAGGACAGAAGATAGGTAGAGCAATTACGTCACAGCTCTCAGGGGAAATGCTCTGGAACCCAGGGTTCCAATCAAGTGCAAGGGTCAAATAAGGTTGTTTAGACATGCAAATATCAAAATATCAGTGAGCTTATTTTCAATGTACTCTTTCTGAAAAAGCCACTTGAATTTTTCTAACACAATATAAAGTCAAAACATTTTTGAGGAAGATGTGAGACCCTTGGAATGTGTCACTCACTCATATGTCAATAAAAAAATCAACTCCAAGATGACAGTTGTTCAGTAAGACTAAGAAATTGAACTAATCAGTTCAAATTTCAATAGGAAGTCAATAGACTCCCATAAACTTAATCTTTTCAAAGAATTAATATACTGTAAGTTACAGTGGGAATGATTACCATTATATATTGTTTTAATGAAATACTGAAGAAAGCATGTATCTTCTCTTTAAAAACAAAGCAGAAAAATAAGAAACTGTGTGATAAGGAAAACTAAAAAGGCCATCTAGAGCCAAGCACATAGAAAAAGCTCTATGAATATTTATTGAAGATGAATGACCCATCCAAGAAATAGTGGTATAAGTATATTGATGAAATCACCAGATGGATGAAAAGTAGAAGTAATTAATAATCAACATGTCCAGTTCCCAGAGGTAGACTGGAGTGGTGCCGGGTGTTGTTTTCACTCTGAGCACATCTGTGCTCTTCTGTTTTCATCACGTGCATGTATTACTTTGATTTTTAAAAAATCAGAGATGATCTGGATCACAGCACTGTGGCTGTGTAAGAAAATTATTTTTATGAAATATTGAAGTCTTTAAGGATAAAAAGACATCATATGTGCTGCCTACTCTTAAATGTTTTAGAAAAATACAGTGTGTGAGTGTGAGGAAGGAAGGAACAGGAGTGTCAAAATATTGATATCTGGGGCATCTAAGTGGAGGATATTATCCAAGAATTCTTTGTACTATTATTGTAACTTTTCTAGAATCCTGAATTTTAAAATAATGATAATAAATTTTAAAAATGTAAAGCTTATTTAAAAATATGTGAGTAAGGCATAGTGATATTTTAACTTCTTTTTAACAATGTAGTTTAAGAAAATATCTAGGCTTCAGATCTTTAAATATAATCAAAAATATTGAAACTTAGAGCATGACTTTCAGTTAAGCATTCAGGAAGGGTTTGAACATGCGTATTTTAAAATATGGCATAGAAAATATTATAAAATTTTTGAAATCTATATTATGTAAATGTTTAAATATTGTATGTGTACAAAACATGCAAAATATCTGTGAATTATATTAAAATATTAATTTAAATCTCAGCAGTGATCTTGAGGAAAATAAAGTATTTTTATGGTATTTTTATTATTGCATTTTTTTATTTTTTAGTGACAAGTTTGTCAGAACACACAAAGTAACCAATTGCCATTCTATAGAGCATAAACCAAAATCAAATAAAATCATTGTAGAAGAATATTTGAAGTAATACATAAGTTAAAATATTTGAAATACAGTCTTTACTCTCCAGTTGGTTGAAAAGTAGTGACATGACTTGTTTAGCTCAAAGATTAACTTGCTTTCCTGTCAAAAAAATTAAACAAACCAATTAAATAAGAGGGGTGGGGGAATCTGTGAAATGGATTACAATAGAAAATGTAGACACTACAAAGACTATTGAAGGAAGACGCGTGAAGGGTGCAAAATATGTATATGGTCTCCCGATGGTGCTGCGGATGAAACTGGGAAGTGAAGAGAAAAACTAATTTGGATCAATTAGTAGATCAATTAGTAGTACTGGCATGTCTCATAAGGGGCAGTAACAGATACAAACAAAACAGAAAACCAGAGGGCATTCCCAAACCCAAGGCCAGAAAACAGATGCGAGCCTAGAACAGACTAGAAGGGAGTAAATATTCCTAGGTTTTCGAGTCCCACTTAACGATGACTCCTATACCAGCAGTGCCACAGATGTACCCACGGAGGGATCAGATGTTCCCACCAAGAGGATCTAAATGTGTGGAATCAAGGGTCTCAGTTTGCACATGGGGAAGCTTACCAGATGGCCAAGGTGTCCCAATTTTATTCAGTTCAGTTTCTTTTTTCTGAAAATGGACCACGATGAAGAAAGCAGGAGTTCCCCAAAGTAAAAGGAGCTTGACCAGCTGTGGAGATGGTCCCTCTGTCCCTCCCTTCATTCACAGGAATAGCTTTTCCGGTTTGACCTGAGGCAAACTCATCTACATCTCCTAAGTCTTCTGCAGTTGGCTCTTGACAAGTTTACCAGCATTTCGCATCCTCAGCTTGGAAATGGGGCTGCTTGGACAGCCAGGCCTGTCCAAAGAAGCTGGAACTGGTGCTCCTTTAGGGTCCTACCTGGGGTACCAAATTTATTACTGAAATCTCGGTCCCTGTCTCCAGTGCCAATCCAATAACAAGGAGAGGATTTTAAGAAAAAAGAAAAAGGTTTATTGCTTTGCTAGAAAAGGAGAAACACAGAGGACTCCTGTCCCAGAGGCTGTGATGCTAGAAAAGCTAATTTGGAATGGAGAGATGATAAATTTAGTTTGGGTCTACTGTGTATGTGTTTGTGATAAAGAAACGTCTAATGTGAAAATACACAATAGTTGAGAGGGAGTTGGAACTGGAGATAGAAATTTTGGAACAACATGATAATTGTTATTGCTAAAGTGAAGTAAAGCCCCAAGGAAGAGGCCAGAAAGAAGAAAGGGAGCTGAGAATAAAGGCTCCAGTGATCACGTGGGGATGGAAAAAGGAGGAAAGGAGCCATGAGAGGTAGGGAGAGGCTGAAGATGGGGTTCTTTCCTACAGGGTGCAGAGGAGAGTCCAGGATAGGAAGGAAGTTCTGGCAACCGATGGACAACACTAAAGAGAACAAGGAGGCCCAGGAGAGAGTAAGGACTATTGGTTTTAGAAGAACACAAAGGTATGGTCCACATTTGAGTAAACAGTAGGACTGGACAGAGACCACCAGATTATAATGTCAGTGAGAGAAGGAAAATGGGGACGAGACACAGTGACCACTGTTGAGAACAATGAAAGGCGAGAGGGGCTCCTCCCAGAGTCCTCCAGGGTGGATCACCGGAGTGCTTTTGGTGTAGAGCTGGGATTAGAACCTGGGTTTCTAGAACCTCCTTCTCATATCCACTCTACCGTCCTCCACCTCAGGTGCAGGTCTGAGCTATAACAGTGGTTAAGAAAGAGACCTGGTGCTACTGATCAGCAGGGGTGTAAGAACCATTCTCATGGTCTTCCTTACTAGGGCCTAATCTGCAAACAGCTTCAAGGTCTCAAAAATGAGTCGGGGCACAACTATATAAGAAAATTGAATGCTGAGAAAGCATCAAGAATTAATGCAATGCGGGCTGGGGTTGTAGCTCAGTGATAGAGCACTTGCCTAGCATATGTGAGGTACTGGGTTCGATTCTCAGCACTACATATGAATAAATAAAATAAAGGTCCATCAACAACTAAAAAAAAAATCTAAAAAGAAATTAATGCAATTCCTAGAAAAGATTTTAAGTATTTCTCAATGGAAACAACATCACAGTTAATATGGATGAATATTTTCACCAAACCTACTTCTTTTGACCTTTTAATTTGAAGTCTAAGTCATTTTTGTTTGTTTTCTCTTTAAAAGCTCTTAGAGCTTTTCTGAAAATGCTTAGATTTATTATTAATTTTTTTCAGTTCATGAAGCAAAATACTAAAAAAACCCCAAAGATTCCATGAAAGACCTAAAGAAAAAAATAGTTGACATTATATTAAAATTTCCACATTCTTTTGTTAAAAATCAGGCTCAAACTTCTAGAGTTTTCTAAATACATTCTGTAATATGATATATAAGACTATGTGACAAATGACTTTGAGTCTTCAGGGCATAAAAATGGGCAAAAACAGCAAAGTTTTAGAAACATGCCCAGTCCATGCATAGTGTAATCTCCTGATACTGCAAACATATTTCAGCAATTTCATCATTAAAAGTCCTAGCAGAGCAACATTTTAAAGCTATACCAAACAGACTTAAGCCAAATCAATGTTACTTTTAAAAAGCAGTGTAATTTAAATCCTGCCCTTGAGAAGTATTTGCTCAGTTTAGGAAAAAAAGAAAGAGAATGAGAGAGATTACCAAAAAAAAAAAAATACAACTTAATCTCCAGGAGAAAAATTCTTGTCACACACTTCAAGCTTTGCCTACTTTTCCTCAAGCAAAACTTTGCAGCAGTTTCTTTCTCTGCCTTTCTCTCAGCATCTGTCCCAGCAGGAAACAGACCAAAAAAAAACCTTTGCCTTCTGAATCTCTTCCTTTTTCATCTCAGCTGTAGTCCTGAGGAAATGAAAGCAGACCACAGCTATATTGTTTCTTGCCAAGAGCTATTTCATTTTTATTTAAATAGTTTAAGCTCCATAAAGTATATGAAGCTGTATTTTTCAGACTTCAAAGAATATGGCAAATGGGTCTTTTCTCAACATCATTTAATATTTGACAACTTGCTCCTAAATGATTTTGCTATCTAAATATACTCTTTATTGTGGAGTTTCTATCCACTGGGGTGGGTTTTTTAAAAAATCTTCTGTCACTATGTAATCTTAAACTCATTCTTTGAAGCATGGAATTATGACTTTTTTGTTGCTGACAAGGTAGGAAATAATTCTTGGAGACACATTATACTCAAGAACCTTGTATTTGTTCCAATGCCCAGGAGTGAGATGCTTTTGAGAAATAGCATACTTAGTAATGGCACATTCCAGAAGTGATAGAAGAGACAGCATTTGGTGCACAGTTCTGTGGCTGCCTGTATCTCTCAATCATGTTTATGCTCACAGTTTGAAACTCTGTCCTTGCATGATTCCTGCCCCTAATTGAGCCTTTGGCACCATATTTGACACTATGAATGGTTTCAGTTCGTTACCTGATATGCCCTGCTCTAATATTTACTATGCTTTACGATCATTCTGAGATTCTATTTGATTCATCCTGATTATCCCAGGGCCAAAGGCAGTATCTGCATTCTAGTGAGCACATAGAAAATTCTTGTGAGAAAATAAAGAAAAGGAGATAAACATTTCATTAGTTTCTAATTTTAAACTAATACAATACAAGTGAGAGTCTGGCAATCTTGGGAATGGCAATTCTTGTTATTCTCCAAAACCTACAATCCAGAATGCAGCATCATGAGTCTACCACAAGCCACATTTCCTGACTATAAGCTTGATATTCAACACAACCCACTGTGGAGAATTTAAGACATAGAGTCTTTTGGTAGAAGGACTGAGTATACCAATTCAGCTTTAGGCAGCTCAGAGGGATCTGGGCTGAGGAGGTAAAGAGAAGCCAGACTCCACCCAGGATTATTCAACCAAGTGACACTATCTCAGACATTTCATTCTCCCCACTGGATTTGATATAAAATGCAAGGAGTAAGATCACATCAGAGAAGGTGCTTCTCTCTAAAATTCTTGATAGAATTCTTGCAAAGTTTAACAGTGTTGCATTGGAAGTCAAAGTTGCCACTTGTTATCCTCTCTCACCTCTAAGCAACATATTTTTCTTCTGAGCCTCTTTGCTTAAGTTCTCTTGAATTACAGTCTCCTTCTCTGATTAGTTTGGTCCTTAAGGGTTTTAGTCTCATTTATATATTATTTGTAATTCACTTCCTTTATCTGTTAAAGAGCCATCCAGTTAAATCATCTTTAATTAGCATGTATTGAGTACCTACCACATTCTAGAATCCATAATGCACCTGCAATCATAGCAAAACTCCCAGAGGATTCCCACAGTTTATTATTCCCTTTCCATGCCTTCTTCCATCCACCATATTGGACTGTATTGAAGTTAAAATTAATTTCAAAATTATCTTGACCAATAAAAGTTAACAAAACTGACAGAATCTAACTTAAGGGAACAAGTTCACTTCCTTGTTATACAGAGAAAAAGAGGCCTCCCTGGGCAGTAGTAGCTTTGCAGGTGAGGTTGGCAATGAGTCATTTTTTACTGTTGATACAGATGCCAAAGAAAGAAGGGTTAGGAAGAGTCTACTACCATGAAGGGGAGGGAGGTAACAGAGAAAGAAACCTGATAGGGAAGATGAAACCAGGGAGTGAACTGTCAAATGGGTGCACAAGGATGATCCTGGCTCAATACCTCAGCCAGGGATCATGACCCTGATCACTACTCTGCAAAGTGACCCTTGAGAGAGTTGTGGTATTGAAGGACTGAGAGCCATGTAGCTAAATGGAGACCACAGAGAGTTAAAAAATGAATTTTATAAGTATGTACAAGAAGAGTAACTAGGACTGACAGGATTTTTAAAGTTGTTTGTATTTTGAATTATGAAATATTGCAAATATCGATTGACCACAAGCACAACTTGAGCCAACAAGATTCTGAGGCTGAACCTAAAATTGTGGAGCCATTAGGCAGTGAGGGAAGAAGTTCAATGACTAGCTCAAAGACAGCTATGGCTTCCTAGGATCTGCCTTGGACCCTTCTGAGCATTCAGCTGTCTTCCAGTGGGGTTTTAACGGGTGCAATGAAGCATATTATAAGGACAGTGGTGAGAATAATGAGGATATCAGTATCCAGAACAGGTGAGACATGCTTGAAAGAGCTTAGGTTGTCTAATCCGAAGAAGATGAGGCTCGGGAGAGCTGCAATAGCTGTCTCACCATGATTTAAGGGCTATCATAGGCACAAATGGAATTGACTTATTCTCCTGAGAGCTGATCAAGACCAAGGAGCAAAAGTCACAGAAAGAAAGCAGATTTTAGCCCAAGGCAGAGGATTTCTAATGTGAGTGCTGTCCAACAATTGAATATGGACACTACAGGAAGTAATTATCCTGTGGCCAGAGGGCTCTGTCAGATGTCAGACACTACCTCCTAGAAGGGCTGATCAATGGATTCCTGGATCTAGGGGATGAGGAGAGTTGAGATAGACAAACACAGAGTTCTTTACAACACAGAGCTCCTTACAACACCTTCCTCTGGAGGAGAGTGAATGTTCAGAAGGGTCCAAGGCAGATCTTAGGTTTCTTTGATTCTGTTTACTATGAGTGATTCTATCTAGATCTGGGTGATTTTTCTCAGGCCCCATTTTACAGATGAGAAAACTAAGATGCCTGGAGATGAGCTGAAATGTCACAGCGCATGATAGTTGTGGATGTGGGACAGAAACCCAGATTTTCTCAGGCCCTTTTAGTGTCATTCCTATTCTACCTTGGTGCTTCTTAAACTGAGTCAGATCGATGGCCTACTTTGTCTTTTTAAACGGTTAAGCCAGTTTAAAAAATTCATTTAAACACATTTCCTAGATGAATAACTGAGAAAACAGATTTCTTTCTGGAAAATAATAGGAATGACTACCTTGTGACAACAATCCTCAGGCTATCCTAGTCCATGTTACTCAACAAATATCTATGGGCCATTCTCCAAGCTAGTCTTGAAAATACAAAAAATAAATAAGACACTGCTTCTTTCCAAAGTTCTCATAGTCTCAAAGAATGTGAGATGGACAAAGAAAAGCCCACTACCATGCAAGAATGAATATTCAACAGAGACATAAACTTTATACAATGCTACTGAATAGAAAGGAAGGAAACTTCTAAATCTGAGCAGGACAATTAGAGAAGTCTTTATAGAAGAAGAGACTCTCAATTTGCAACTGGAGGTATGTAGAAAACAGAACAGAGGAAATAGCACATGCAATGATATAGAGACATGAATTCATATGTGGGATCTGAGAAGCTCACCAAGACTGAAATATCAAGTGCTTCAAGGAAGCGGTGAATAATGAGACTATGTCTGGGAACTACTCTTGGGAATGCAGAATTGACCACATAAGCAAATGCCTGGCTCCATCCATATTTTAAAAGGATTACTTCAGAAGCTGAACTAAAGACAGACATTGTCTCGATTATGTTGGAACATGTCACACATCAGAGATCACACATCATTGGAATACTCATGCTGTTCAGTATTAATCTCCTCATAGACTTCTTGAATCTCTTTTGTAATTCATTAACAATGGCATTTATATTACTTAGATACTCTTTAAAAAAAGAAAGTAGAAACACTAGAAACTTCTGATCTATTGGGAGGTTGAGGCAGGAGGATCACAAGTTCAAGCCAGCCTCAGCAAAAGCAAGGCACTAAGCAACTCAGTGAGACCCTGGCTCTACATAAAATACAAAATAGGGATGGGGATGTGGCTCAGTGGCTGAGTGTCCCTGAGTTCAATCCCCAATACAAAATAAATTCTGATTCTGTCTTTCCTGCTTGTTTCAAATAACAGCAAACTTTTGAGAGTAAAGAATATCATTATACCCATATGTTCAACACTGTTCTAAGTTATGGGAGGCCTCTGCAGATACCTAGTAAATTGACATTGGATAAAATGAATTATTTTTTTAAAACCAAAGATGAAGAGCAACATCAAAGTACACTAATCATATTTTAACTTAAAAATAATCTGGAAAAATCATCACTATTATGTTCTTTTCAAATTTCTACTTCATGAATATATATATATATAAGAATATCCACATGCATATTATGATTAAATCAAGCTAACATTCATCAACTCACATACTTATCACTTTTGTGGTATGAACATTTAAAATCTACTTTCTTAACAAGTTTAAAATAAACATTACATTATTTTTATAGTCATCATGTATGTAATAGTTCTTAAAAACTTATCCCTCTTATCTAATTGAAATTTGTACCCTTGACCAAATTTTCCCCATTCTCACCTATGTTTCTACTTGTATCTGGAAACCACCTTCTACTCTTTTTGGGGGGTACTGGGGATTGAACTCAGGGTTACTCAGCCACTGAGTCATATTCCCAGCCCTATTTTGTGTTTTATTTTTTTATTTTTTTTAAATATTTATTTATTTTTTTAGTTGTAGGTGGACAGAATATCTTTATTTTATTTTTATGTGGTGCTGAGGATCAAACCCAGTGCCTCACACGTGCTAGGCGAGCACGCTACCACTGCACCATAACCCCAGCCCCTATTTTGTGTTTTATTTAGAGACAGGTTCTCGCTGAGTTGCTTAGCACCTCACCGTTGCTGAGGCAGGCTCTGAACTTGCGACTCTCGTGTCTCAGCTTCCCAAAGTGCTAGGATTATAGGCATGAACCACCGCACCTGGCTTCTACTCTTAATTGCTTCTGTAAATTTGACTTTTCGAATGAAATTAAGCCCCTATCTCTCACCATGCACAAAACACAACTCAAAGTGGATCAAGGACCTAGGAATCAGACCAGAGACTCTGTGCCTAATAGAATAAAAAGTAGGCCCAAATCTACCTCATGTCAGATTAGGCCCCAACTACCTTAAAAAGACTTCAATAGAGCAAGAAATAAAATCAAGAATCAATAAATGATATGGATTCAAACCGAAAAGCTTCTTCTCAGCAAAAGAAACAATCAGTGAGTTGAAGAGAGCCTACATTTTGGGAGCAAATTTTTAGCGTATGCATATCAGATAGAGCACTAATCTCCAGAATATATAAAGAATTCAAAAAACTTAACACACACACACACAAAACAACAAATAACCTAATCAATAAATGGGCTAAGGAACTGAACAGAAACTTCTCAGAAGATAATATACAATTGATCAAAAAATATATGAAAAAATGTTCAACATCTCTAGGAATTAGATAAATGCAAGTCAAAGGTACTCTAAGATTTCATCTCACTCCAGTTAGAATGGCAGTTATTAAGAATACAAACAACAACAAGTGTTGGTGAGGATGTGGGGGAAAAGGCACATCCTTACATTGCTGGTGGGACTGCAAATTAGTGCAACCAATCTGGAAAGCAGTATGGAGATTCCTTAGAAAACTTGGAATGGAACCACCATTTGACCCAGCTATCCTACTCCTTGGTCTATACCCAAAGGACTTAAGAACAGCATACTACAGTGATGCAGTCACATCAATGTTAATAGCAGCTTAATTCACAATAGCTAAATTGTGGGAACAACCTAGATGCCCTTCAACAGATGAATGGATAAAGAAGCTGTGGTATATATACACAATGGAATATTACTCAGCATTAAAAAAAATAACTCCATGCATGTAAATGGATGGAGTTGGAGAATATCATGCTAAGCAAAGTAAGCCAATCCTGAAAACCAAAGGCAGAATATTTTCTGATTAGTGGATGCTTATCCATAATGGAGGAGGAGGAGCATGGGAGAGATGGAGGAACTTTGGATATGGCAAAGGGAAGGGGAAGAGAGGGAACATGGGGGTAGGAAAGATGGTGGAAAGAGATAGACATCATTACCCTAGGTACATGTATGAAGACATGAATGGTGTGACTCTACTTTGTGTATAACCAGAAAAATGAAGAATTGTGTTCCATACTTGTACTATAAATTGAAATGCATTCTACTGTTTAAAAAAATAAAAAAGAACTTGACTTTTTGAGACTCTACATTTACAACAGATCACAAGATATTTTTCTTCCTATGTCTGATTTATTTCACTTAGCATAATATCCTCCATTCCTGTTCCAGTCATTATGTCTTATAAATTCTTCCTCCAACTAGTCTTCTGGGTTTCATGTAGCATAGTATTTGCTATCCAAACTCCTTTACCCTTCTTTTGGTAAAGTGCACCAAATGGTACTCCCAGTCAATTTGATGTATGGATAGAACTCAACCCATTTCTCACTCTAGAGATGAATCATTATTGACAAGCACCAATCAGCATGCAGCATTCCGTGCTTATAATTATTTACTTAGAAAGGGTTAAAACACCAAAAGTCAGAAATCACCATAAAATCTTTCCTGGGATTCTGGAGAGGAGATGCATTCCCTTTTCACTGGCCTAGAAGCTAGAGACGGGGAATGCAGGTCCTAGAACTCAAGCAGCCACCATTGATCATGGAACAAGAGCTTCCCTGTGAATGGGATCAAAACAGCAGGAGTTGGAGCCAATCAATGGAAGTCAATCACTTCTCAGGCAAGGCTTGACCCAGATCCACCAATGGAGTTTTCACTTATATTAGCCATCAATTCTCTTTTGCTTAAGCTAGTTTAAGCACTTTCAACCCAAATCTAACTAGTAGATATGAATGGGGTTTGAGGGATTAATAAGATAAATTTATCATTTTACCTCATCTACTTATTAAGAAAATTATCTTTGTAGTTAAGAGTTATTTTTCCCAGGAAATTTCATCAGAATGACATCTTTTTGGTTCTGCTTTGCAAAGCTACACAGAAAGTCCATTTCTAGTCTCTGTGCTTCTGCTACACCATGGGACTTGTTTGGCACTTACCCTGTCTTATGTAGTAGTTATCTATGGGCTTGTCTTTCTGTCTCAGTGAATTTTGGGTTTCTAGTAAGTGTGGATAGTTTCTTGCTTATCTTTGGATTTGCTGCAGTCCCTAGCACAGGTCCTGGTATGTAGCAGATGCTCAATAAATGTTTGATAAAGTGATTTGCATTCATTCTGTCAAGTGTAATAACCTTCTAAGTTGTACAAAATTGAATGTTGAATTGTCTGGCTATGCTGTTCTTCTTAAAAATCAATAGAAATAAATATAAATTTAGTGAAAACATTTCCTTTTAAATCATTGATAGTTTCTGCAGGACTGATGATCCCAAGAGAAATAGAATTAGTTACATATTTTGGAGGCCTAAGCTAATATTTATATAAATGGCATTTCTCAGAGCTAGGCAATGCTTTAGAAAATTCAGTCTTATTTTTATAGAAATGAAATATAATGTTTTGTCAAGAGTGAAATATAAACCTGAACATAGAGAAACTCAGGCACTAGAGCTGAGTTTTCTCATAAATAATAATAATTCATTTTGTCTGATTTAAAAGACCAAGGCAAAGAACAAGTATTGAATTGATTAACATAAACTACCACCTTTTACTTCAGGACCATGTTAGCTACTCTTGGAGAAAATTATGTGAATCAGTCAGTCCTGATTTCCCACCATTATCATAAAACACTTTACAATATTTACAATTAGTGGCCAAACAAATGTTTATCAAACTAAAGAAAAGAAAAGAAACTGACTTTCTGGAGTGTTTAATATGTGTCAAGCACTCTTAAAATATGGTTTAATTTGTTATTCTATTTAATCCATATGACAATTATTTTGTTCATTCATAGTCCGTTTGTTCATCATTCAATAAATGTTATTAATGTCCTACTATGTGGTGGGCCTTGTGTCGGCATTGAATACACACTGAAAACAGAATAGAACTATAAAGTTTATAGAAGGGAAAATAACAGAAAGAAACAATAAACCAATGCAAGACAATGGGGACTGAATTGGTAAAACATGAAGATTAGGCTTCTCTTAAAAACTGCTATTTTAAGCTGTGCCTAAGGACAAAACAGAACCAATCATGATCAGAGCAAGGATGAAGATGATCTAGGCAGAGAGAAGCGTGTTGGCAAAGGCCCTGAGGCGACCTGAGTTGGATATGCCAAGGTGACTGAACCAGAAAAGAGGAGCTGTTTGCCATTTCCATTTGCAGAAGAGGTCATTGAAGAGCACAGAGCTAAGAGAAAATGCCTAATGTCCCACAGCTAGTGTATTGTAGATCTAGGACAAAAATTCAAACTTCCCTGACTCCAAAGTCTGTGCTTTTCCCAGGGACGGTTGTATATTTCTTAAAAGGACAAGTGAACAACCTAGACCCTCAGTGCCCTAACCAAGCTTTGGATCAGAATTGTTCAGACCTGAATTATCAGTCTTCGCCTTATCTTGTCCAGTTGCGGTGACCCAGCCAGCCCTCAGAAGGTGCTCTTCTTACTGACTTACATCACTGCCCTGGTCATTTCCAAAATATCTGAGATTCGTGGCCTTGATGATAGTCAGAGCAATTCCTAAATAAGGGAAATAATGGGAGATAAATAATGTAAGGAGCAAAAAAAATCTCATAGGACTTTGGAGCACATGTAGATCTTCCTCAAAACAATCTGAACAGGCAAAATGGACAGAACAACTCCATTCACATTTTTTGCTACAAATGAACAATGTGAATAAGAAAGACAGTGTATTTGCCTAAGGTCACGAGCTAGTGAGTAGCTGAACCAGATTGTATTCTAGGACTTCTGATTCCAAAGTCCATCCCTTTTTACCTTGCCTATGAGGTGACTGACCTAAAACAGAGGAAAGAGAGGTGCTGATTTAAGTGCAAAAGAAACCCTTGTATCAGGAGACCGTGTCATTTTGTAAGCATGATTGATACCCAAGGGTCAAGGAAAGATGAACCCCCTGAAGCCTGGAGTTGAGAACTCTTAATGGATTGTTATCTCCAAGGGCTTTAAGTAGGGAGTCTAACGACCACTTATATCTTTCATGTGCCAATTTTAAGAAATACAAAATAACTTGCATATGCTTTTTCAGTTGTTTAACAAGCCTGGCTTTCCCCAAACAATAGCAGCTATCATCTTGTGGATGTTTATGAGACACCTGAAACTGCAAAAGTTATCACATGCGCCATCTCATTTCACCTTCACAGATCCTGATACTGTTAGGCTACACGTTATATAGATGAAAAAATTGAGGCCTTATTATATGAGGTTTATTTTCCTGGACACACAGGTAGTAAAAGTTGAACTTCTGGTATCTACCAGTGGGGTTTGGGCCCATATAATCCCGTTTACAGTATTAGTTTGCTTAGTAAGCCCTCTTTTTTCAAAACCTATGAAATCCTTTTGCAAATGCCAATTTAACTTAGCTCCCTAACCCAAATCATAAGTGAATGGACTTTAAATAATTTGTATTCCATATAGATTTTTCCCTAAAAATTGTTTGGTTTCACTTCTATACAGGTAGTTAGGCAGCTAAAAATTAATAAAAGAATCAAATACAAGCCAGGCGTGGTGGCGCAAGCTTGTAATCCCAGCATTTAGGGAGGCTGAGACAGGAGAATCATGAGTTCAAAGCCAGCCTCAGCAACGGCGAGGCACTAAGCAACTCAGTGAGACCCTGTCTCTACATAAAACACAAAATAGGGTTAGGGATGTGGCTCAGTGGTTGAGTGCCCCTGAGTTCAATCTCCAGTACCAAAAAAAAAAAAAAAAGAATAAAATACATTTGGCCAAAGATTCATTCTTATTTTCCTGAACCAGCACCCACTTCTGTGGAGAGGTCAGTTTCTCGTTCTCAGGGGACTTGGGGATATTAGAGATAAAGGAGATTTGCCTCCTGCCCTCAGGGATAAATTAATGGCCAGTGTCTTTAAAACAAAATGTGAAAAAAATATGCCTGAAATTGTCATTATTTCTCTGACAAAGTGGAGGTCATTCCTCTCTTTCTCTCCTTTCTCTTAATAAAATCCAATAAAGGCAAATTATGCAATTTAAGTAAATGAGAGGGAAGTTGTAACAGTATTAGATTGAAAAGATAAAGGCTCAGTTAATGATACTACTACTCAGCTATATTCCAAGCTCACCTTCTTTATCACCATCGCCCTTATCCATAATCCCCCTCCATTTCCATCTGGAGCACTGCAGCAGATCCCTGGCTGGTTTCTTGGCCTCGGATCTCCACTTCCATCCACTTTTAAATTACAACCAGAGTAATGTGTTCAAAGACAAATTTAATCATATTATCCCCCTGATTGAAATCCCATAGTGGCTTTTGACTTCTCCTTTCATGTAGACCAAATTTCTTCACATAGAATTTTCAAGGTTCAGCGTGACTCAGTGTTGGCCAGATCATCAATTAGAAGTTCTCACTGGACTCCAAAT
>PVHX01010587.1:22500-69294 GCA_004024805.1 Geosciurus inauris | reverse complement strand
ATCTAGTGAATGCTACAAAACAAAAATTACATTGGCAGTCTTATCTTCAGGTGGGAAATTAAAAGATACAAAAAGATATTGGGATAGTGGCAGTGACACCGTGGGTTTGTGTTTGCATTTTGACCACAGCATAATATGTTTGGTCCTTCTTATCTTTTGAGCTTTAGACTGTTAGACACTCTTTTACACATCCAACACCTTGAATTTTATTTACATGATTATTGATAGCTTAAGTTTTATTAAAGCCAATTTGAATTATGATCTTATGGTTCTGAATTCTGCCAAGCTCCTCAATATCATGCCCTGTTGGCATGTGATATGAACCAAATGAAGTTTTTAAAAAATCTGTGAGAATAATTCTCATCTCTATCTGGTTATTTTTAAGGACACAAAATGAGTTTGTCTTCTATTCTATTATAAAATATATTTGCTTAATTGTTCTACAGTTAAAAAGGGCTATAAGCAAATGGCTGCTGATTGCCCAGGGAAAAATAATAAATTAATGCCAACCATCACAGTTACAAAACATGATACATTTGTTTTGTATGCTCTCACATTCCTAAATTTGCATGGCTTTGAAATAGAGGGTTTGCATACCTATAAAATTTTAATGTATTTTTATATAGTTTTGGGTTTTTTTTTTTAAACAAAATGGTAATAGCATTTCAAAAGCTGGCCTTTTCACTTTTATGATGTCATAAACATTTACTTATATCACTGGATATTTTTTATGATACATTTTTAAAATGGCTACTTACTATTGTGCCATATTTTGAGCTTTAATTTGTTTTCTCCTATTTATTTTTCTTTTGTAGATAATGCTGATGTTAGCATGCTTGCACATTCATCTTGAGTCTCTACATTTATAGGATAAATTCCTAGAAATACAATTCTTTTCCAAGGATCACACTCTAGTCTTAAGTGAATATTCATTTCAGCTTTTCTGTTGAGCCAAACTGAACTATGAATGGCAGCAATAGCAACTGATGTTTATAGAGCTGATACATAGGGATAAGTTCTCTAATTATCCCCATTGCATAGATAGAGAAGTTAACAAGTTCAAGGTTATATAACAAGTAAATGAATTTGAAACCATACTTTCTGGTACCAGAGCCCAAGTTCTGCTTAAATAGATAATTTTGGTACATAAATAGATAATTTTGGTACATATTATATAGAGTAAAAAAAGTTCAGAGCTAATTTTCTATAGATGATCCTATATAACAACCATATGTAACAAGCAATTCCATTCTTAGGCATGCATGAAACAGAAATGTATACATGTTTGCACCAAAATTCATGTAATGATTGTTTATAGTAGTACTATTTGTGTAGCCCCACACATGAAATTGTCTAATTCTTCATCAAGATTATAATAGGTAAATACATTACAGCATACTTATACAATGGAAATGAGCCCTATATAACTAATGGAAACTAAAGCAATAAATTTTAAAAACAGTGTAGAACAAAAGAAACCTGGCATAAAACATACACTGTATGAGTCCATTCATGTAAAGTATAAAAGCCAGAGCAAACTAATCTATGCTCTAGAGGATAGATCAGTAGGTTCATTTGGGTGGAAGTAGTGACGGGGAAGGTAGTTGGAGGCAGGTTTCTGGAGTGGTGTAATGTTCTTTCCTTTAACCTGTGTGTTTGTTATTCAGATGTTTAGCTTTATAGATGCTCACTAATCTATGATAGATGCACTTGTGTTTATTTTTAAAATGCAAAAAAACTGAGATAAAAAACTAATATTGAATGTTGACAGAGAAGAACTAAAGGTATTTACTAGAAACATTTGTTTCCAAAGAAAAATTAGAAATAGCATTAATATTCTAAATGAATATTTTAAAAAGATACTCTATTGAATAAATTTACAAGTTAGATGTAATGTTTGATGTTACTAATAGTATTTCTATATCCTTTTTGCTTATTCTTTTATAGTTAAGAAAGCACGACAGATGTCATTTGAAGGTTTTACAAGATTCATATATTCATCCGATTGTCTACTATTTAAGCAGGAATGCACACAAGTTTATCAAGATATGACCCATCCATTAAAGGATTATTTTATTTCATCTTCACATAACACATATTTGATATCTGATCAGTTACTGGGACCAAGCGACCTTTGGGGATATGTAAGGTACTTATTTTGATTTTTAAATCTATGATATTCAAAACACCTGGGAGGTCCTGGTAGTATCTATCTTTTTTTTTAATATTTATTTTTTAGTTGTAGGTGGACATAATATCTTTATTTTATTTTTATGTGGTGCTGAGGATCGAACCCAGTGCCTCCTGCGTGCTAGGCGAGCACGCTACCACTGCGCCATAACCCCAGCCCCTAGTATCTATCTTAACTGGCAAGAGTGAAGAGTAAAAAACTGTCTGTGAAGGTTTTATTTGTATGTATCTTGATGTTCCAACCTTTGGATGAAGTGGCAACATTATTTATTGTATGTATTAATATCATATACCTTCCTTCTAATTTTGCCTGACCTCTTCTCCATGGTTATGGTGCCTCTGAAGTTTTCTGAACAATTTGGATACTTCTTATATGAACACAAGATTTCTTATCATATTTGACTAGTCAGAACATACTCGATTTTTAACCAAGATGGTTAACATTAATTACATTAGGTCACAATGCTGTAAAAAAAAAAGGGAACACAATAAAATGTGTTACTTGGCATTCAGAGACACTGGTTCTTGTAGATTTATATGTCAAATAATTTACATAGATTTAAAGTAATCCATGCTGTATCTCCAATTTTACATGCTACAATGTATCATACTGCTAATGTTGGAGTTTAGTTTAGTCTGTCAGCAGAGATAGAGTAGTGGACAAAATTTTCAAAGCTTCTATACTCATCTGTGTATAAGTATGTGGGAACAGACAGATAAAAAGCAGGTAAATGGATATCTTCTGGGCCCAGTTGAGTCATGGAGAAAATTTACAAGGGCAACATGACAGAAACAGCGTGGGTTAGAGGGTGAGACTTTAGATGAAGTGGTTAGGAAGGGTTTCTCAGTTAACTTTCATGATGATAAAGAGGTAGTCATGGAAAGATCTGAGAGGAAAGTCATGTTAAACAGAAGAAATGAAAAGTGCCTGACATGTTCAAAAGACAGGAAGACAGTATGTGTGGCTGGTAAGGAGTAAATGAAGGGAGATGAGTTAGAGGAAGTAGACAGGCTCAGGTTCTGAAGGCTGTACTAACCATGGAAAGGAGAGTGGGTTTTATTCCAACTCAGATGAAACAATGGTAAATGGCTGAATATGAGATGTTTTGAGAAGGTAAAGTCAACAAGGCTGACCAGGTGAGTTGAAGGGAGGCAGGAGGAAGAGAGGAAATCAAGAATTTTGGCTTGTGTCCAAGGACACTGTTGACTGAAATGGTGAAGCTTGAGAGAGCAGCTCATGGCTGTGTGAGGCTCACTACCACAGCGCTACAGCTCCAGCCTTTTTCATTTTTTATTTTGTGACAGAGTCTCATTAAGCTACGCAGGCTGGCCTTGAATTTAGGATCCACCTGCCTCAGCCTCTTGAGTAGCTATGATAACAGACTGGAGATTATCCTGCCAATAGAGAGTTAAAGAATGTTCTCTGGCAGCACCCTAGAGGACTGACACATAATATTGATGAAAAGGGCAAGACAATTTACTTTGATAATCAACCAAGAGGAGGGCGAAGCAAGCATCCTTTCATGGAAATTAAGAACCTTTACAAATAAACATTGCTTCTTTTCCAATTTAAAAATCCATATCGTACACAAATAAATGTACATGCCAAGAAATGTGCACATTTAGAATTCTGTAAAAATAGTCCAATCTAGGACTTAATGCCCCAAATTAGGTGGCCACCTTATTTGCCTGTGGAAACATTAATGATTCAGATGATTCTTATAAAAGTGTTCTAGCTTCATTCCTTCAACCCAAGGACAAGTGGATAGTAAAGCTCAGAAGTTTCACATTACAGGACATCACCACATGCCTGAGTAAAACTGTGCATTTAAAAAAAGAAAGAATTCCCAAAACCTCAGAAAGAGTTCATTAATCATTTAATTTTATATTTTATGTGGGTGAAAGCTTCGAGTAAGATAAGACTCACCAATTCTTTTTCTCCAACGCCCTGCCTCTTTTGGTTCTGTTTTTCATCTATATTATTCCCAAGGAAACAGAAGGTCTCTTCCCCCCATCCCTGAATTTAGCACATTGTCTTAGTGTCATAATTGCTTTCTCTTTTCTCAGCTGCACTCCTACCTAAGTACTGTTTGAGTCATCTCCCTAGCAAGGGACTAAATATGATCCCTAAAGAAGCACTAGATCTTAAAGTTACATTTTCTCATAGGTCCTTTGGTGCTCTAGTGCTTCTGTTTGGAAAAACTACTGGTTTATATAAGCACTTGGTGTTTGGACCATACTCCCTTCTCTAGGCTATCATGACTTAGGGCAGAGTTTCTCAAACTCCTTAAGTTTTGGGAGTCAGATGATTCTTTGTTGAAAGAGGTTTTCTCTGTACATTGTAGAATATTTAGCAATATCCCTGGACTTTATCTACATGCTAGATGCCAGTTTCAAACCTTCCCTTCATTCCTAGTTTGTAGACATTTCCAAGCGTCTCCTCGGAGGCAAAATCATCCAACTGAGAATGAGAGGACTGTAGACCATGGGTTGATTTAAAATGCCCCCTGGGAAAATAGTTCTTGGTGTGGCAAAGGAGCTACTTTAACCTCTTCCTTGATAGATGAGCATCACTTCTAAGATCCTGGTGTCTGAAGTCAGCTTTCACCTGATTCAGGTCTGTCTTTTCCAAGACTTTATTTTAGACAATCACTTTTGCCTGCCCTCCCATGTCTCTTCTTACATTCTATGGTTCATGTTCTTTTTCAATATAAGCACAATAAATATTAATAGTCAACCAAAGGTCAAACAGTTTTTGTGAGACTGCTCTTGTGGAACTCAGAGCATTAAGAGTAGGTAGAGATTTTAAGATTCTGGGTCCACAGCACTAATCATCTCACTGGGTCGGTGATGCTGGCACCATGGTTGGCAAATTAGCCCATGTGAGGCTGTGCCTACAAAAAACAAAAGTTCAATGCCACTATGTGTGTGGGTGCCCAGATAAAAAGTTCGTCTTATTGCCATATAAATGTGTGTATATATATTCCTATTTCAGGAATCAATGAGACTATTTTTAAAATAAATTAATAAATATTAGTGAACTCTGGAAAAATAAAACTATTTCAAAATAGCATACAATGACCTGCTCTCTGTTGGCAATTAAGATTTTGAGACCTATTTGTGTATATTTATTATTATTAAATGGGGGGAAAATCTGAATGCAATCGGCTCCAGCAGACACAGTATAAATGACAGTGTGTGTGGTTTAGCATTTTGTCCTGTTCCTCTTACAGGAAGTACACTGAAAATTCATTCAAACTCACTGGTTACAATTGACTTATAAACCTAAGACAGAATTTATGTCTAGTTCAGGAAACTGAGATTTATTTGGGAGGTGGAAAACTGAAATTCAGTTTAAGACATTAGAAGAAGTGGAAATATAAATTTCCTGACTTTGGATAGAGCTGTGAATTTGGCATATTCTGAGGCTGTCAGTTCAAACTTTCCTCCCCATGAAATCATGAGTCAAATAGACATAGATCAGCAGGTATTCAGGTTTCCTTTGCATACATTTAAATTTTCTCCAGCTCTTACTTGGATTAGAATTGGAGATGGCTGTACATAAAATGGTTAAGAAAGTGCTGGTTATTTACTGAGCTGTTAAGCTCTCTACTTTCCACTCCCCCTAGCCAACATTCTGTCCAGCAGGGAAGTATCACCATGACGTGTCTCTCTCTCTTTTTTCCTTCTCTTTCCACTCTATATTCCCCTCCCCAAAACCTGATATGAAAAGAGAATCAAATACACCTTACTGATATAGCATATGATTCAGAGATGGATTTGAACATTATTGCATGTCAATCATATTATATTTAACAGTAAATATCACCATAAGCAAAATTGTTTGGGTTGGGAGCAGAGTGTTTTGTACCTACAACTATGGAGGCAGGCTTCTTTTTTCTTATTGTAAACTAAGCCTTGAATGGAGAACAAAACCCAATCAGTTGACTAAAAAGGAGCAGTTACCAAGCTGGAACACACAGGTAGTATGTTTTTCCTTTAGGATGTAAATTTCTGAGACTCAAAACTTGTCCGTATTGTGAATTAATTTGTGCATTTACTGTGAAATGAAGAATAGTCTTTTGAATATGTTGACACTATATACACCCACCCACACCCACACACATTGCTAAGGGTCCAGGAATAATGTGGTATCTTGCTTACTTCTCGCTAGTGCCTTGGTGAAAGGATGCCGTTGTCTGGAAATTGACTGCTGGGATGGATCACAGAATGAGCCTGTTGTGTACCATGGTTACACACTCACTAGCAAGCTTCTGTTTAAAACTGTCGTCCAGGCGATACACAAATATGCATTCATGGTATGTGCATATCTTTGTTAAACTGTGGTTATTTCAACAGAATCAACTTGTTTCAAAATCGTTATGTAATGCTTGGCCTTAGTTTAGAGAGGTGATATTTTAAATTGTGGTTTATGATCAATTAATAGGCAATCAAATCCATGTGATGTATAAAGATTTATCAAAATGAAACAGGCTGTAAGGTACATGTTATTTTATAGAACTTTTTGTTTAATCATGTGTTTGTGGAAGTATGTGGGTATGCGCATATTGTTAAGGTGTAAAATATATTTTCACTATGGGTTATGGCCAAAAGTTTGAGAGATGCTCATCCACACAACAGCAAATATTTTACCAGTATTTAACTATTTTATTTTTAAGACAAAAATAAAATGTGTATTATCACAATTAGTGACATTATTTGTGACTATAATGACAATAGCGAAGAATGTTCAGAAGTTTACTTCAGATTTTTAAATTTATTATTCAATTTATTAAAGTTACAGATTTAAAGATCTAGTTTTGTTTTGTTTTGCTTTGTTGTTTTTTGGTACCAGAGATTGAACCCAGGGTGCTTAACCATGACCCACATCCCCAGCCCTTTTTATTTTTAATTTTTTGGTGGATAGGGATACCAGAGATTGAACACAGGGGCACTGGGCCACTGAGCCTCATCCCCTACTTTTTTTTGTATTTTATTGAGACAGAGTCTCACTGAATTGCTTAGCACCATGCCATTGCTGAGGCTGGCTTTGAACTCACGATCCTCCTGTCTCAGCCTCCTAAGCTGCTGGGTTTACAGGTGTGCACTGCTGCTCCTGGCAAAGATCTAATTCTTCATAGAACTAAGTTCACCTTTCAAGTCCTGGTCTATAAATTGGGCAGATTTAGCCATCCCTAGGAGTTTGAATAATACTTGGTCCCATTTACAAACTTGCCTAATTATGCACCTTTACACATTTTAAATTATTTTGTAAACTTAATATACTTGATTTTTTTCTCAAGAACTTTAATTGTAATATAATTGTAATATAGTCAAAGAGGTTTAACAATTTCTTCTTGGAACTTAAACAGTGTATACCAAAAAAATCAAACTTACAAATTTAATAAACAAAAAGTCTCCTAACTCTGCAATGAATTATATAATATGTAAACATAAACTTAAAACCACAAACTTATGTCAATTGCTTCATTTTATACTAAAAGAGCATAAAATAAATATTCTTAAGATATACGTATCAAATAATTTTTATGTTGCTATAAAAACATGGATAGTATTGCATTGATTCTCTTAACTATCCAATTTCTGACAATTTCTAAATAGTTTTCTTTTTGTAAATTAGGTTTTTATTTAATTTAAAATTTTGTATTATAATTATGCATATTAGAGGGATTCATTGTGACTTATTTGTACATGCACATAACAGTTTGGTCTGTTTCATTCCCTAGCACCTCCCCTTCCCTGTCCTCCTCCCTAAATTCATATCTCTACTCCAAGCTCGCCCTTAGACTAACTCCAAAATATCCAACCACCTATGTGACATTTCCTCTTGGAATTGAGTGAGCTTACTGAAATAAACATATTGAAAATTGAGCTCTGATGTTTCTCTATATCTAAGTCCTGGTCTTCCCATTACCTTCCTTATCTCGGTTGATTGTACCTTTCAGATGCTCAAGCCAAAAGTATTATTGTCAACTTTAGCTCTCCCCCACTTCTTTCAAACCCCTCCATCAGTTCTTTGTGGCTGTACTTTCAAAATATATTCTGACCTTGACTCCTTTTCATAGTCACTGTCATTGTCTTGATAAACCACCAGCACCCATCACTTGGACTGAACAATAGCCTCTTCTTAGTGTTTCTGCTTCTCTTCTTTCTCCCCGGCAGTCTCATCTCAACACATTAAGTCAGAAGGACTTTGTAGCAAGTGAGATCATGTCATCTCCCTTCTCAAGTTGAGCAAAGTATGCTATGTGCATATGCAAATATGGCACAATGAATCTTACTCTTATGTGTTATTATAATGCCCTAATAAAAAAGAATGCTATTTAATTGTAAAAAATAAAATAAAAGCTAAAATCCATACTATGACTCACAAGGCCCTGCATGAGTGGTCTCCCATAACTTCTTTCAACTCTTCCTGCTACTATATTCCTTATTCACTCCTTAGTCTTTTTCAGACACACCTCAAAGCCTCCATACTTGCTATTCCCTTTACAGAAAATACTTTTCCAAAATATTTGCATGACTATATTCCCCATTTAATTCAGTGTAACAGAAGAAATAAAAGGAGACAGAGACCATTTCAAAATTGAAAGACCTCGCAAGGATGGAAAGCCTATAACTTCTAAGACTCTAAAGAATAAGAGATGAGCAATTAAACAAGTAAAAGAAGGGAAAAAAGCATCAAAAGTGGAAGGGAAGCAGTAAAATTATCTCTATTTGCAGATTACAATATGTAAAAAAGGAGCAAAGATTTTAGGAAACAAAAACTGTTAGAGCTAATAAATAAATTCAATAAATTCACATGATACAAAATTAATATGCAATAATCAGCAGCATTTTTATTCACAAATAATGACCTAACTGAAAAAGAAATTTGAAAATTCCATTTATGATAGCATAAAAATAACTAGGAATAAATTTAACCAAGGAAGTGAAATATGTGTATGCTCAAAATACTGATTAAAGAAATTGAGGAAGACACAAATGGAAAAATATCTCATGTTGATTGACTGGAAGAATTAATATTGCTAAAATGTACTCATTACTCAAAGCAATATGTAGATTCAGTACAACCCCTATCAAAATCCTAATGGCCTTTTCCTCCAAAACAGAAAAAATCCTAAACATTTTTGGAACCTTGAAAAGACCACAAGCATCAAAAGTAATTCTGAGAAAGAAAAACAGAGATGGAGGCATAATGCTTCCTCACTTAAAATTACATTACAAAATATAATAATTAAAACATTATAGTTCTGGCATAAAAACAGACACAGAGACCAGTGAAACAGAAATAAATCCAAACACGTATAGTCAACTAAATTTTGATGAAACACCAAGAGGACAAAAATGGGGAGAAGGTACTCTCTTCAATAAATGGTCTGGCAAGAGAAGAGTACCCCATGAAAATGAATGAAATTGGATCTTCATTTTACAGCATACACCAAAATCAACTTAAAATGATAAAAAACCTAAATATAAGATTAGAAACTATACCCAAGGGAACAAAATATTCAAAGGGAAAAAATCCTGGACTTTGGCCTTGACAATAACTTTTTGGGAATTATACCAAAAGCTGAGGCCATAAAAGAAACAGTAAATAAATGGGACTATATCAAATTAAAAAAACTTCTGCACGGTGAAGGAAACAACCAACAAAATGAAATGGCAGTCTACAGATTGGGGGAAAGTATTTGCAAACTGTATATCAGATAAGAGGTTACTATCCAAAATTATAAAGAATACATATAACTCAACACTGGAAAAACAAATAGTCCCATTGAAAACAAGCAAGACCTCTGAGTAGACGAATCTCCAGATAAGGCATAAAAATGGCCAACACGCATACAAAAAGGTGCTCAGCATCAATAATCATCAGGGAAATGCAAGCCACAACAATAATGGGACATTGTTTCACACATGTTAGGATGGCTTTTATCAAAAAGTCAAAGGATAACAAATGTTGGTAAGGGTCTAAAGGGAACTCCTATATACTGTTGGTGCAAATTGGTGTATCTACCATAGATATTTCTAAAGAAATGAAACATAGAATTACCATATGACCCAGAAATTCCTGTTCTGGGCATATTCCAAAAGTAAATGAAATCACCACCTCATAAAGCAACCCATGTTCCTATGTTCTTTGCAGCATTATTTATAGTAGCTAAGATGTAGAAACAATATAAGTGTTAGTTCATGAACCGATAAAGAAACTGGCATGTATATGCAATAGGATATTATTTAGCCCTGGAAAAGAATGTGATCTTCCCATTTGCCACAACATAGATGAACCTGAAGGACATTATGTTAAGTGAAATAAGTCAGAAACTGAAAGAAAGAGATTACATCATCTCACGGATAGGGAGAATCTTTAAAAATTCAGTTGTACCGAGATAGAAAAGTAAAGCAGTATGGTTACCAGGGATGGGAATGGGGATGGAATAAGAATATGTAGGTCAGAGGATACAGAGTCATAGATATGTAGGATGAACAAGTCTAGACATATTGAACACTGTGAGGACTACAGTAAGAAAACTATACTGTTATTGGGATTCATGCTAATTAATAGATTTTAGCTGCTCTTGCCACCAAAACAAAAAAATTGGTTGACAATGTGAGATGATGGATATGCTAATTTGATTCACTATAGTAACCCTTTTACTATCTGTATGTATCTCTTAACTTGTATACCTTAAATATGCAAATAACATTTATGAAAAAAGGAGCAAGATTTGAGATTTTAAAATGGCTTTGAAAAGCAAAGACTCAATGAGACTTCTCAGTTGAACATAGTGACTCAATTTGGCAGTCTTAAGTTTGGACTTCCCACTCAAGATAGTCACCATTAATTTGGGAAAGAGAAAAAATTAAATTAAATAGACTTGTAATTATTGTAAGAGATAACCTTGGGTCTAGTTATTGGCACATGGAGTTTACTAGAAATATGTATATACAAGCCAGGTGCAGTGGCACATGCCTGTAATCCCAGCGGCTCGGGAGGCTGAGGCAGGAAGATTGTGAGTTTAAAGCCAGCCTCAGCAACTTACCGAGACCCTAAGTAACTCGTTGAGACCCAATCTCTAAATAAAATATGTAAAAAAAAGATGGCTGGGAATGTGGCTAGTGGTTAAAGTGTCCCTGTGTTCAATCCCCAGTACAAAAACCCAAAGAAATACATATACATATATATATTCTAAGTTTTGTGGGAGCATGTAGCAGCACAATCAGCACATGAAAGAGAAAAAAGAAGAGGTTGATCCCACTATCCTCTTTAAGGACATGCCCCCAGTACCTGGAAGACCTCAACTAGCCCCCACCTCCTAAGGATTTCTCTACCTTCTGACAGTGCCAAAATAGGACCAAGCCTCTAACACAAGGGGACATTCAACATCCAAACTATAGCAGGCAATGTTTTTCTTTATAAGACTGTATTATAGATAACTTTTTATCATTATAGTGTAGGTAGCTCTACCTTATTAATGGTCTGTTTCATCTCTTTATATAGGTATGATATAATTAATTTAAACAAGGATTGATGTTTTAGATTTTTTCCTACACTTTTGGTGCAAATGCAATAATTTTCTTTTTCATACAGATTTAATAGTTCTGTCTTTTCAAATGTGAAAGTACTTTAAAGAATACTTAATTATGATGTAAGAGTACTGAACATTAGTGGTGAGTTTTAAAATAAAGTGCTTATATTAATTGTATTAAACTTGTTTAAAAGTTCTGATTAATAATCATAATAATGGTTAATATTTTAGACATCTGAGTATCCAGTAGTGCTCTCTTTAGAAAACCACTGCTCCCCTTCCCAGCAAGAAGTGATGGCAGACATTTTGCAGACTACTTTTGGAGATTCCCTGCTTTCGGATATGCTTGACGATTTTGTAGACAAACTACCTTCACCAGAGGTAACATTTTGTCTAAGAAGCTCAGGTTAAGGGAACAAACCCACAAAACCATGTCACTCTCATACTGGCTCTTGAGATGAGGTTAGAGACCAATGAAAATGAAAATGCTTAGTTTTGATTATTTACAGAGGTTTAGTTTGCATGTGTTGCCTACCCAATTTTCCCATGAATATGGAGGTGAATAAAGAGAATATATAAATAAAGAAAATGTATAGAGAGATATGTAAGACCCACATTTTGATTTCATGTCTTACTTCATAGGCCCACAATTTCAAGGTGATTAATATACCCCAGGAGTTTGATGTTTTATGGGCAAAAAGCTAAGAAAGAGGCAAAAAGTCCAGGGAATAAACAATATATACACAATATTTCAATAGTTGAGGAGCAGATTACACTTTATAAATCTGCTCTTTTCAGCTTCTGACTCTAGGACCTCTCTCCGTATAATTTGAGCATATTCAAGTATTTGGATTGAAATACTTGAATTTCAATTTCAAGTTCTGGTCCTCTGCCACCAGGACTTCACTTCTTTTCCAGTTGTGTATTTGCTTATTCCCTTCCATATTCCAGATTTCCATATTCTCATCCCCTTGCAACCTAGCCAGTCTGGATTCCTCTTGCCCCTGCTCCAGCATTCTTGTGGTCTTCAAAGACTTTCTTACTAATAAATTCTAGTGGACTTAATTCAGTCTTCAATTGGCTTGTTCCCTCAGCAACAATCAGATGAGGCCCTTATGTATCTCACTAAGGTGGATATTACACCAAAAGACCATAAAAGAAAAAGTAAAAAAATGGGACTATATCAAATTTCATAACTTCTGCACAGTGAAGGAAACACCCAACAAAACAAAATGGCAGCCTAAATACTGGGGGGAAATATTTCCAACCATATATCAGATAAGAGGTTACATGTAACTCAATACTAGAAAAACATATAGCTCCGTTAACAAACAAACAAACAACAACAAAACCCTGAGTACATTGATGTCCAGATAAAGCATAAAAATGGCCAACAGGGCATACAAAAAGGCACTCAGCATCATTAATCATTAGGGAAATTTTGTTTCTTTCTCATGAAAATATGATGAAACACTTGGCCATGGCTGTAACAAGGCAAACTTACTTGTAAATGTGTGATTGTGTCTCTCTTTCGAACTGTTTCTACAGGCACTGAAGTTCAGAGTACTAGTTAAAAACAAGAAAATAGGAAGCCTAAGGGATACTCGTGCAAGGCGTGGTTCTGATAAGCATGGTAAGGTGGAGGAGTGGGAAGAAGACGAAGAACCAGAGCAGGAGGAGGGAGAAGAAGAATTGAAAGAAGTAGAATCATATGACAACTTTTTGTTAAAACTCACTCAAGAAAGGGAAATGGAGACAAAAAGGGCACTTCCAGTAACACTTTTCAAGAAAAAGAAGGTAACATGATGCTTTGTGAGAATCTTACAAGTGATTGAAAAATTTCTAATTTCTTATTGATGGAGAATCGAAAAGATCCTAGAAAGAAGAATCATTTATCTCCATAGGAAACCTGGGGTCTATCACTTAAAATTTACTTTGAAAAAATTGACAGTAGAAAAGAAAATTTAAGAGTTGTCTTTTGGTCTGGAGTTGTGGCTCAGTGGTAGAGCACTTGCCTACCTTGCATACAAGAGGCACTGGGTTTGATTCTCAGCAGCACATAAAAAAATAAAATAAAGATATTTTGTCCATTACACCTACAAATATTTTTTAAAAAAGAGTTCTCTCTTAAATGTGTGGCTCAGTGCTAAAGTGCTTTACTGGCACGCATGAGGCCCTGTGTTCAATCACCACAGCTGCAAAAAATAAAAAATAAAAAAGTAAAAAATAAATAAGTGAATAAATAAAAAGTAAAAAAAAAGTTTGTGTTAGCTCTTCCTAATTTTTTTCACTATAGTCAACAGTTTTTATGAGCTCTTATATATGAGGCACTATGCAAAGTACAAAAGATACAGATAAACCACATAACCTCTCCACCCTCACAAAGAGACAGACAAGAAAATATTTATGAAATGTAGTGTTTTAAGTATACATATTAGTATATCAAAAGAAGGTACATTAGTTTGCATGTGGCTTGAAAACAGTCCAACTAGCTTAACTAATTAGCCCACATAATTAGCTAATTGGCCCACATAATGCCAAGTTCAGGGAAAGGAATTTTAATTTGAGGAATGCTTTAATATACTGTCTCAAATAAGGGCAACAGGATTTTATTTCTTTCTCCATCTTTGGTCTCACTTTCTCTGAATTTGTGCAAAACTATTGTGAAAATTCAGCTTTATATCATTTCAGGTTCAAATGCAGTAGAATGTCTATGAACGCCTTAGCAGAGTAAGCAAAATTTCATTTTGTACATCAGCTACGAGCTAGTTTTGTTCTCATCTCTGAACTAATCACTGATTCTACAGGGATGAAAACCTCTTACTAGCTAGGCCCAATCTGCATGATCCTCATTTAAACACATGGATCAAGCATGAGCAAGGAATGTTTTCCCCACCCATAAAAGACTTGGAAATATAGGGAAATGCTATTCCAAAATGTTAGATCAAACTGTACATATGCTTACTCATGACTGAAATTCCTAAATTTATAAAATTCATGAGAATAAACAGATCTTTGAGAAAAAGAAAATAGTAATAATTGTTATCCTTAATACTTAGTATGTTAATTAATTTTAAATTTAGGATAGCTGATATTAACATTAAATATTATAGTTATAAAAATAATCACATGACTTAAACCAAATACTTTTTGAGGAGATAATCTTATGAAAAGATGAAAATGATCTATTTGAAAGCATATTTTCTTTATTGGAAAAGGAAATTTTCAAATGATTAGTATAAAAATGTGAAATTACTGTATTTTATTTTTAGACCAGGAAGATAAGAATATCTTTGGCCTTATCTGATCTTGTCATTTATACTAAAGCTGAGAAGTTCAAAAGCTTTCAACATTCAAGACTATATCAGGAATTTAATGAAAATAATTCTATTAGTGAGACACAAGCCCGAAAACTTTCAAAGATTAGAGGTAAATGCTTACGATTCAAACTGATGCAGTATTTAAGTCAGATATAGATGGATCAATGATATTTACATATTTATATTCTCATAAGAGTTCAATATATTTAACATAATTTAGAAAGGAGTTGTATATATGCCTAAGGTTATGTTAAATTTTATTCCACAGAACTCTACTGCTATTTACCTTCTTTAAGTCATACAATTTTGATTAAATGTCTGGGGTGAACACTTTTGTGGATGGGGCTGTGGTGAGTGGTTTATGTGGCCCAGGAGTGGGTCACAGGGTTGCAGAGGCAGGCTGAGCCAAATTTTAAGATACTTGGACTTTGTCTTGGGAACAAAGGTGGGCAGGAGTGAGACTGTACCTTCAGGAATGGCATGACCCACTGTGTATTTCTGAAAGACACCTCAGATGGCATCTGCTGCAGGCAGAAAGGAGATAAGGAAGGCTTATGGCAGGGCAGTGAGAGTGGAGACAGGGGAACTTTGTGAATTTAACAGTATTGAAGAGGTAGAGTTCATTAAACTTGGAGGCTGTATCTGAGAAGAGGAGAGGGAGGTAATGACTTCCAGGCTGGACTACCAGATTGCTGGGTAGAGTGTGCACTGCCGTGGCATACCGCCAGAGGCTCCACCTGTCTCTGCATCTTCTGTTAACTGCCTTCTGATTCTAAATCTGAGGGAATTCTTCTGTTTGTTTACACCAAGAGATAAAATGAGCCCTGAAAAGGAGAATGAGAAACAGACCGTCTTCTTTTTATATTCATATGATAGAAAATGTCACAAAGGGATAGATAGGCAACTAAGTTAACAAGTGATTCTTGAAATCCTTCTCAAAAAAATTGCACCCGACCATCTTGTGTAGAAACACTGCAGCAGGAAAATCAGCACTTGTAATTAACTTGAAAAAACCTGTTCAGTATTGCAGACTAATATGTTTATTGGTTAACCTCACTGGGGAAGCTACTGGTGCCTCAGCATTTTGAAGTATGTTTTAATTCATATTTTCAAACTGACTATTAGAAAGACCCTGGGTATTTTAAGCACCCCTGTATGTTTGCTTTTTTTTTTTTTTTTAAATAATAAAACAAAACAAAAGTAAAAATGGGTTATAATAAAAAAACCAATATAATAGATCTGGACTGCAATTAATAGAATAAGGTAGAGTAAAATAGTACAGAATGAAACGGAAAGATAGAATATAATAGAATATTTTTATATTATTCTGCAGGCAGTAAGAATAAGCACTGTTTTTTTTAAAATATTTTTTTTAGTTGTCAAAGGGCCTTTATTTTATTTATTTATACGTGGTGCTGAGAATCGAACCCAGTACCTCACACATGTGAGGCAAGCGTGCTACCACTGAGCCACAACCCCAGCCCCATAATAAGCACTGTTTGATGAAACAGTTGTGTGTTTGTGTGTGTGTGTGTGTGTGTTTGGTTGTCATGTAAAATATATTTCTTACTGTGTGATATGGTCAAGAGAGTTTGAATGTTCTGCTTTATTGACTGGCCTCTGTTCCTTCAAAACTATTGGAGAGATTTTGTTATTCACAAGGACAAGACCTCTGGGCATAGCAAAACTAGTTATAATTATTTGAATCTCATTATATTAAACACTTGCAAAAATTTTTGGAAAGAATTCAGTGGTGCTGGGTAGAACCATAAAGTACAGCATTGCTGTCTCTCAGAGAGTACAGAGCTTTTTTTGCACAGTCAGTAGTAAGTAATTAATAAAGTTTGCAAAGGTTTTAACTGCGAAGATACCTAGTATTATTGCAAATGTAATAAACATTAAAAGAATGTGGTAAAAGCCAGCCTCAGTAATGGCGAGGCGCTAAGCAACTCAGTGAGACCCTGTCTCTACATAAAACACAAAATAGGGCTGGGGATGTGGCTCAGTGGTCGAGTACCCCTGAGTTCAATCCCCAGTACCAAAAAAAAAAAAAAAAAGAATGTGGTAGATGAAGCCTATGGAAATGGAATGATTCTCACTTAATAAACAAACAAAAAAAACTGTTTGCAAAAGGGAATAAACAATATTATTCAGTTTTTAAAATTAGCATATAAATAGAAAAGAATGGAAAGATATATAACAAGCTGTATCAGTGGTTCTTAACTGAGTGATGATGATATGTATAATTTTATTTCTTCTTTTTTCATTTGATTTTTCCATATTTCTATAAATAACTGCATTATAAATTACTACATTTGTAATATCAAATCATGTTTAATATCTAAAGTTAAATCTCAGAAGTGACAAAATCATATTATGTAATGTGACCTTAGTGATCATTCATATATTACTTTGTACATGAGAAACATTAAGACCCAGAAGGGTATGTGTTTTGCCCAAGGACAGATATCCCTTAGAACTAGATAAGGGAGCACGATACATTCATGCATGTTTACATGAATGGTTTCAAAATAACTTTCAAAGAGAGTGCAACTTTCAAAATAAGTATTAATGAAAAATTAACTCTAATTTTATAGATTTTAGGATGAGGGAAGAAATGATTTTGTTCTAGTTCCATTAACAAGTAAGTGGACCATACACAATTACTACTTCTCCCATGATTGGCCATCATACTAGCAGGAATGGTTAGGGAACAGGATCTGGTTAGTAGAAGAAGAAAATCTTGGGGAAACATGAACTCTATGTTTGAAAATTTACTGGAGTTCCAAATGATAAAAGGTATGTTAGTTTTAAAACTCAAGGATTTTAAATAGAAAATAAATAGGAATATCAAGAATGTTGTATATAGACATTATTTCAGTAATAAAGATATTAAAAGTAAATAATATTATTGAGTGGTACTGAGATTTTTTAGTTAAGGACAGTAGAGACTGAATGAATTTGAGGAGAAGATGGAGCAGAGGGGCTGGGAACTGAACTGGATTCCCTTTAAGCCCTGTGAATCTGTGGAATGTTCAATCAAATTAATTTAGCTAGAATCATATAGCTTCATATGACTTACCATGTGATTCTATCCTAATGTGAAAATCAAAGTTTAAAAAAATGTGGAAAGATGCCACTTTTAAAAAGTGAATATGTTTTATTTTGGTAATTTTATGTATTCTTATAGTAAAATGAAGTTCATTTGGATTTGGAAAAAAAGACATAAGAAATTAATCCATTCTATTTAAAAAGAAAACTTTCACCGAAGTAAAATAAGAGTGAATTATCAGCGTACATAAATTGTGTAATAAAATTATTAATCAACAAATATGATTTACATCATAAATAAAGGCATGGGATTCATTTTGATCTTCCAAAATTACTAATATAGTTGCCAAAATAATATATATCACCTTTATTGAAACTATTATAGAATTAATATAATACATAAAAGTAGTAGCCTATTTTATATCTTTCACAATGTTTTAATAATTTTTCTTTCTTTTTTAGCCTATGAGTTTATTTTTCATACTAGGAAGTTCATTACCAGAATATATCCTAAAGCAACAAGAGCAGACTCTTCTAACTTTAATCCTCAAGAGTTTTGGAATATAGGTTGTCAAATGGGTATGTTACATAGGACATTGGGTTGTTTGCAATAGTAAGTTGAATTAATTTTATGAAATAATGAAGAATACATGAAAAAAGCTTCCTGTGAATATTTTTTGGCACTAAGGGTTTTGGGGTCAGGCACAAAGTGATGAATTAGGGATTTCAAGACTTGAAGTCATTCCTAAATGGGTTGAAGAGGGTAAATCTAGTTGAGGGCTGGTGACATGGAGATCAAATTCATGAGGTGTTTTATGGGACATGTGTGGTGGAAGAGGGTGGCAGACTGAAATGGATGTGAAGACAACATGGAAGATCAAATTCCTTTGCCAGAAAGTCAAGCTCAAGTCCTCTTCAGATCAACTGACCTCTATCACTTAAACTTCGTAAGAGTTTCTATATTCGTAGTCTTGAAAAGTGAGTAGGATTGCACAGCATGGTTATTTGTCCTTACAAGTCCCTCCTTGTTCTACTGGAACAGCTGGTACAGTACTGGCAATAGCCAATTGGGAAGTGCCGGGTGTTAGCCCATCCTCTATGGACTATGGCAAGGCTGGTGGGCTCCAGGAGAGTGGGAGACTGGGGCTTGTGGGTGCTACTGCATGCAGTGGCTCCTTATCAGGCTACATTAAGATACTTCTATATTTTAGTAATTATCACCCTGTTTCTCATTTTCTCCTCCTGAGACAACAGCATGAATTTGAGCTGAAAGTCTGATATAGTTGGTATCTTCACTTCCTACATTTAAAGTACTGATTTTTTAAAATTTTATATTTCTTGAATTTACCTGACATATGCATTGTTTACTGTGTAATCTATACTGTGTGCCATTTTGACTTCTTTACTCCAAGCTAATTTAATTTATAGATTAAACTTTTCACTCCACCAAAATACATTTAAAATTAATACAGACGTGGCAGGAGGAAAATGTTTAAAAATCATAAATGATTAGGTTAGTGAGGTTTGTTCTTAGGACATTTGAAGCAATATAATTCATGGTTAGATTTCAATAAGTTGTTTAACATGTCTTTTTAACTGTACCCTTAGTTTCCTGATAATGTCAAAACACTTCTTTTTCACAGTGGCCTTGAATTTTCAAACTCCTGGTCTACCCATGGATCTGCAAAATGGAAAATTTTTGGATAATGGTGGCTCTGGATATATTTTAAAACCCCACTTCCTAAGAGAGATTAAATCAAACTTTAACCCAAGTAAAATAAGACAGAGCAATCCATTTACACTCACAATAAGGGTAAGATTGATGACTGTTTCTTTTCCTTTTTTTGATTATTACATAACATAGTATACATGAATATTTTTAATTTCATTAGTTTTCTTTAATGGTTTTTAAGCTTCTGTTAATCATTTCAGGTACTATTGGGTGATATTTCAACATCTTTCCATATCTGAAAAATGCCTTTCTGTTGCATCTTTACATGAATGATTACCTGCCTGTGAATAGAAATATTGAGGCCAGAACTTGCTCTTCTCAAAGTTCTATTTATACTATTCCATTGTATCTCAGCATTTAACATTGTTATAGAGAGGTCTGAGTTCAGTCCATTGATGACCTTGTGAGCCTGCTACTTTTATTCCCCTTTAACTATAAAGTTCCACTAGGAAATCATCAGACCTGGTTTTTTTTTTTTTTTTTTTTTTTACATTAATCTCCAGAATTAGGCTTTGGTAGTTCAGGACATTTTTTCCCCCTTATGGCTATGAACATGATTTGATTGCTTAGAAAGGAAAAGTGTGTGTTTTTCCTCCATGTCTACTAATTTATGTTAATTTTAGAATGTTCCCCTATCCTCTGCATTTCTGGAGAGCTTTTCATTGTTCTGTTGATTTTTTTTCTTCATTAGTTTAAATGCTCAGGCATATTTTTCCCTTGCGGTATCAATCCCTCTTCCCCAGTTGTTATTTACCTCATACTGCTTCCATTTTAATGTGTCTATCCTACTGGTCTCCCGCCCCCATACTCTGGTCTTATTAATTCATTTTCATCTTTTGTTTCATTACATCCTGTGTAATCTCATTGAGAGCAAAAGCAGTTGTCTGAAATTTATTGTTTCTATTAGTAAAGATTTTTCTAAACCTCCTCCTTATTCTCCATAACCTAAATGGAAAGTTTGTTTACTCTTAAAAATGTCACTGAATCTTTTGAAAAATCTCTTCTTGCATTTTTTCCTCCACTTAGTTGTGAGCTACCCTATTTTAAACTATAATAGTACCTCTCATTTGCAAATAAATTGGGTAAGTAGTCTCTTTGGTCCCTTTCTATTTAACTAGTTGTTCCTAGAACCACACAAACTCCTATCAGATCCTGTTCTGGAATTTCAGTGAACACTGATATTTCTATTTCTGGATTGTTTCATTGTGTCTCATGCTGTTACTTCGTGCAGTTTTATTGACTCTGCTGACTGATGAGAGCTCCTGGCCCTCATTACCTGGCTGTCAGAGGGCCTGAAACACTGAGCTTGAGTGTGCTTCTCCCAGGACTCTTCCTACCTCAGCTCTTTCCTCCATCATAATATCACAGGGTTTGGGAGACAAGTCTTATCTATTTCAGCTCAGACTAGAAAAAGGGAAGGAACTACTTAATCTTATACCATCTTCCTTATCTTTAAATTCTGTTGATTCTACTCCTATGGTCTCTTGGTCTGACCTCCTTTGCTGTTGTCTTATTTCAGGAATTCAGTTATGGGGCCTCTTTGGCTTCCTGAGGGATTTGCAGGTATTCTGTCTCAGTTTTCTTGATCCTTCCTCTGCAAGCTGACCAGAGAGATTTGGCTGCAATGCTAATCTTCTTTGCACACTTCATATTTATTTTTGCTTACTGGTTGCTTTCCTACTCAGGCCTTGATCTACTTCTCTATTCCCATTTATCACCACTTCTCGCCTTAACCTTATTCCACACCTACATGGAAGCAGGATCCTTCTCTGACCATGATCCACCTCTATGTTGCACATGCTTTTTCTTCTGACTGAACTTTTTTTACATCCTTCACTTCCTATTGCATTCTGACTCATTTTCCAAAACTTAGAAATTGCTTCTTTTTGAAAGCTTTTTCCTTGGTTGGGTTGTAGCTGGGTTTGTATTTTCCCTCTACTTTTCCATCACACCCAATTCGGGCATATACTGTAGCACATATCACACTATATTATAATCATTGATAGACTTGTTTTTAACCTTATCCCCCCCTCATCTGTGGATTCCTTAAGGATAAGAATTGTGTTTTGTTCAATCTTATTTACAGTAACTAACACAGAACCTATGCTCAATGCATGTAAGTTAATTGAATGAATGATTTCTTTTTCCTGTTGAGAATAGTAAGGAGAACATATGTTCCCAATTATCTGAAAGAGAATGTGGAAGGTAGTTTGTGCGCACAGGTGCTTACAAATGCCACATGCTAGTTGTTGTGGTTGAATATGTGGTATCCTTCAAAAGTTCATATGTGAAATAATGCAAAAACATTTGGAGATGAAATGATTAGATTATGAGAGGTGTAATCTGATCAGTGGATTAACCCACTGGTATGGATTAACTGGGCAGTAACTGTAGGCAGGTAGAGTGTGGCTGGAGGAAGAAGCCTACTGAGAATATGCCTTTGGGTTTGTATTTTTTCCCTGGTGAGAATTTTGATGCTTCCTGATTTCCATGTCCTAATTATCCTCCACTATACCCTTCTGCCTCAATTCAAGTCCAGAGTTACCAGATTGGCTGACCATGAACAGAACCTCTGAAACTGTGAGCCAAAATAAACTTTCCTTTCTCTATGTTGTTCTTTTCAGGTTTTTTGATCACGGCAACAAAAAAGCTATCTGAAACACTTGTATTCTGAACAATCTTATGGAGCTATAAGTGGAGTGGAGTGAGACAGGCAGGGCTAGTGGTTCTCCCAACCATGGCTGTGTGAATTCTTTCTTGATTATTCTATGGAGATTTCTAGTTTATGACTCGCACACATCATGTAGAACATGACCTGGGAATCAGAGGCGATAATTTTACTATTGGCTTTCTTATGTTCCCCATGTAGATATTCAACATTTCTGGTTTAATCTTTGTCATCTACAAACAGCATTTTGGTCTAGATCAGTTTTTTTTTTCAAGCTAATAAAAACTGTGGAACCATTATCTAAATTCAAAATCTTATGTGTAAGACCACAGAATGAAAGAGCCACTCTGATTGCCCCGCAGGGTTTTCTATTTGGCATCCCTTCTTCTGCAGTGCCTCTTACAGGGACATTGTGAATTCAAGTTCATATTTGATTATACCTACTAAAATTAGGAATTAGGCAATGTTTTGTTTTGTTTGGCCTGAGGCTTACCAAAGTAGAACTTCTCCATTTTGGTAAGGGTTTGCTACTTGACTTGCTGATGGTTAGCTGGTATGCACTGATATTTGGGATCAGTGTACTAGAGGTCTATGTTCTTTCTAAAAACTTTGATGTGTAATTACGCTGACTGATTGAGGCCTGCTGAATATTGATTGCTAAATATTTGCAGTCTCTGGTTTCTAGCTAATGCCATAATAAGTGTCCTTCTTTCTAACCCTCTGTACATCTCTCCCATCCTCCCTCCCTCTCTCTTTAAAAAAAAAAAATCAAACTTAATTATTTATTTGTTCCTCTATATAGTCTTCAGGAATTAAAGTTGTGACCCAATTTTTATAATTGCATGTTTAGGCTTATAACTTCCATTTCTTACCCTAAGTTAGTACATTCTAAATACTTATTTTGAATTCACTTTCTTCCTAAAAGTAAAGCAAAGTTCTCCTTCAGTAATTAGCTGGGCTAATAAATGTCTAAATAAAACTATTATTAATTACTTTGTTAAACATTCTTTTGATACCCAGTTCCTAATATGCATATGAGATATGTGATTTTTATAAAACTCGTTACTTATGATAATACATATAAAATAGATAATGCAAAATTTGATAAATTATTCAAATAATAATTTATCAGAAAATATTATAATGAATTATGTGATCCTTTTTTACATTTGAGAAGGAATATTCATTTTGCTTTTAATTTTTTCAATATGCTTAGTATCAATTTGGGAATAGTACCTGGTATAAGAACTCTCAGCCCGAATTATATAAAATATGCTAATTACTCATAAACCGTGGACATTGTGGATTCTGCTATATTAAACACATTTTAGTAAAATGGAATGATTTAGACATGGTCTTAGTATTTACCTACTGATACTTGAGAGTAAAAGACTTTGATTCTAAAATTTGCATTATTTGACAGATTCAATTTTGCAGGAACTGATGAAGTCTTAATTTTTTAGAATATATAATTAATTTTATTTTGAAATTGTGTTAATGCAGTTTAATATTCTGCTAAATTCTCATGTTCATATACATTTGTGCAGCTCATCAGTGGTATCCAGTTGCCTCTTGGTAACTCATCCTCTAACAAGATTGACACATTAGTGATTATAGAAGTTTTTGGTGTTCCAAATGATCATACGAAACAGCAGACTCGTGTAATTAAAAAAAATGGTGAGCTCCTAATATATCTTATTAGACTTCTTGTTGGAAAGCTTGCAAATTATACACACACACACACACACACACACACAAACATTTGTTATTCATAAGGCAACGGTTTTTTATGTTCAAGATTACCAAAATGTTAACTAAAAAACAATTTGATAGCAATGAGGTTATTTAGATATGTTTTCAGATAACAGCTAGAAAAATTAGAATAATTTATCTGACATGCGAAATTATTGCTGTTTTCACTTTTTACCTACTTTTTATGTTTTCTTTCATATTTCTGAGGGACATTTTGACAGCTAACAAATCTATTTAGCTTCTAACCTCTGTATTAAATGAAAAACTCATGATTGTTCTGACATAATGTATTACACATTTTTACCTCACTGCCTGAATTATTTTAGATCAAAGATCTGTAGCTTCTGACTTCAGAAGCCATAAAAACCTGCTGATCCAATATTTAGATTGATAATGCAGTCATTTTTGCCAAAAGGGAAGTGTAAGATTGGAAGGAATGACTTAGGTAAGATTTTCCACCTTCCAGTATCCAGTGACATTTTATGTAATTACAGTACTGGCATTATCATTTCTTCTCTGAAGTTGAAATCACTAAGAAATGTTGAAAAGGATAGGCTCCTGGGATTAAGCCCTAGTCAGGATCACCTTAGAGGAGACCTTGGAACTCATCTTTGCATCTGGAATCCTCTTTAAAGAGATATTTCCAAAGGATAGTGGATTTCATTTCAGGGTCTGGAAATAGGCTCTAGACTAAATGACATTGACAGAGGATCTGGTGTGGTCTTGTTCTTCTTTTTAAAACAATTTTTGTTTGTTCTTTTTCATTATACATGACAGTAGAATCTATTTTGATATATTTATACAAACATATAATATATCTTATTCTAATTAGGATTCCAGTTTTGTGGATATATATGGTGGTGAAATTCACTGTGGTGTATTCATATATGTACCTATGAACATATATTCTTATATGTCAGATTAATTCTGTTGTCTTTCCTATTCCTATTCCCTCTCTATTCCCTTCATTCCCCTTTGTCTAATTCACTGAACTTCTATTCTCCTGCCCTCCCCTTGTTGTGGGTTAGCATCCACATATCAGAGAGAACATTCTACCTTTGGTTTTTTGGGGTTGGCTTATTTCACTTAGCATGGTAATCTCCAGATCCATCCTCAAAATATGGAATACTTCACAAATTTCCGTGTCATCTTTGTGCAGAGGCCATGCTAATCTCTGCATTATTACAATTTTAGTGTATGTGCTGCTGAAGGGACCATAGTCTTATTCTTCCTGAATGATAATTTCTAACAGTGTCCACAGACTGCTTCATTTGTACTCCCCTAATCCTCCCCCAGCAGGGACTCTAGTGCAAAAGTCATGGACAAAAAGATTTGGGAAGTTTTTCTGCCTCATCGCAGGTTATCAGTGGAAAGGGGTATTGGTGAGGAGTTACTGCCTTATTTGTTACTCCATAGAGTTGAAGCCACATTCCAATGGCAGTGTCAAAAAATAGTAACTGCTGTATAAAGAAGCTTAGAGTAAGACATCTCTTGTTCCCTCCATCCTCTACTTGAGTGTTCATGGCAAAATACATAGAACCAAAATTCAAGAATTTTGATCATATCCCTGGACTTTATGGAACTATTTCCATAGAAATTCAGTTAGGTTCATCAAATCAGAGCTCCTGCTATGCTAGAGGCCTGGTGCTCTAACAAGTATGAGAAGACTTAAAATTTCTGTTTATTAAATATATTATTATGTATTTCCTAATTATTAAGTATATTATCCTGCATTTATCAATTAACTTTCTTATAGATAGCTTACAGTTTAGTATAGAGATGAGATACAAGCAAAACATTATTATGTGGATTCATTAGTTCTTCAAAGAGAGTAGCAAGAACTGTAGGGAAAGGGGCATATTTAGAGATGGCTCTTGGAGAATATGTAGATTCTTTTGTTTTTGCACAGATTAAGAATAAGGGCATTTAAGGAAGAAAGAATAATATGAGTTCTAAAGCATGAAGAAGACACAATTTAAACATGCTGGGGAAAAGCCAAGAAGCTCAAGGTGGGTGGAGTACAGGGTGCCTAAGAAAGGTTAGTGAAGGACAAAAGGAGAATGTAATATTGGAAAAGTGGTCATGGAAAATGGTAAAAGCCATACTGAGCTCTTAGGGACTTCCTTAAGCCTTTTCATACAGGAATATGACACTAAAACAGAGTTGAGTGTTAGGAGGATTGTGTCTGCAGATCAGGTGGGAAGAAAGGTATAAGAGGGAAATAAGAGACACAATGGAGAGTCAGTATATAACTTCAATGATGAAAAGATGTAGAAATCAGGTGGTAAGGAAAGCTGTGGCATCAGAAAAGTAATAGAGGGATGCATGTGAGGGACATTGTATGGGAGTAAGGTCTAGATAGGTGGACAAGAGGGATTTACAGAATTTAACAACTAGGGTAAAGGTCTATCTAGATGGGTGGACAAAAGAGATTGCCAGAATTTAACAACTAGGGTAATGGTAATGTCATTATTGACATGAGTGGGAGGAAAAGGATCATATCTGGATACAGTGAGAAGGTAATTCTTTAGTTTTTGTCATATGTAGAAAACTATATTAACCGCTTTCAAATTTCACATCCTGGATTACCTTTATTTTGATAACTAAAAGTTAGGAGACTCTCATCAAATTCACAATTATATATGTGTGTGTCAGAGAGAGAGAGAGAGAGAGAGAGAGAGAGAGAGAGAGGAGACAGAGAGACAGAGACAGATACAGACAGAGAGACAGAGATATAGTGATACAAAGGAAGGAATAAAAATGGTAGGTATAACGAAGTGGAATTGGAGAAGGACAAATAATTCAGTTTAAGAATTTTCTGTAGACAGTTTGTAGTGTGTATAAAGAAGTGACTCTAAATCTGCTTCTAAACTCTATATGTTTGTTTCTCTTCTTAGATACAGTTATTATCCAGCATGAGCCAATTAGTTTACAGTTTCCATGGGCATAGATCACATCATGGATTGCCTTTTGCTAAATGTGCCTTTATGACCATAGGTGCAACTCAGAAAATGTAATATTAGTATAATTAGTCACAAATTCATCAGTGCTTCTGAAAAGAACAGAAGTTATTGACATAGCAAGTGTAGCATTCCTTTGTACCTGGAAAACAATATATATTGTTTCTTTCCAAATCTTTGAGTCTTTACTGAGTAAAATATATATTTGATCTGAATTTGAGTATCTTGAGTCCATTAAATGATGCTCTACATTTTGGATAATTTGGGTCATATTGTAAAACCATTTGGATTTCTTGCTTTGGCAAGGGATTGGTTGTTTTGGATGATTTATTTTATTAGAGAATAAAAATTATTCATCTACTTTGGACCTTGAAATGATCATTAGTCAAAAGAAGATGAAGATCTGGCTTTAGAGAATTCATTATCTAGATTTTAGTTCCAAAACTATATGAAGCTATTTGTGTCATAGGACCTGGTATCGAAAAATGATGTTAACTTCCTCATGTCTCAGTTTGTTTGTTAAGGGAATGCATAAGCACATCAGGCATATTGCATGATGATTAGAAGTTTCTACTCTCAAATCAGACTCCCTGAGTATGAACTTCTCCTCCACCACTTAATTATTATGTGTGTGAAACCCTAGGAAGTTCTGTAACATCTTTGTGGCTCAGTTTCTTATCTGGAAATGGGGGCAGTAATAATCCTGATGTAAGTAATAATCGCATTGTAAGGATTAAAGGAGGTGATCTATGTAAAATTTTTAGAACATAGCTTAGCTAATATTGTTATTATTATAACTTATCCCTCTCATTGAGAGCATTCAAAACTGCAGTGCTCTGAGACACAAGCTATTTTATTGTTATTACTAAAGTACTGAAAAATTTGAAGAGTAATTGTTATTTATTTTTTCCCTAGAGATGGTGTCTATGATTTTTTGTATCTACTCCTTTATATTTCAGCTTTTAGTCCAAGATGGAATGAAACATTTACATTTATCATTCAAGTGCCAGAATTGGCATTGATACGTTTTGTTGTTGAAAATCAAGGTTTAATAACTGGAAATGAATTTCTTGGGCAATATACTTTACCAGTTCTATGCATGGACAAAGGTAATATTCTTAAAAGTAAGATGACTGTGTGAACATTAAACATACCTTGCCTTTATCAAAGGCACACTTTGAAATACCAAACACCTCTATAGAAGTAAGATGTAAAGGAAATTTTATGTATGGACACCTATTTTATTTTCATGGAATTTCAGAAATGTGTTCTCATGTGGAAGGTGGAGTGGGGATGTGGGCTCACTAGGAACACTAATTAAATAAACATGGTGCATATGAGTGCTTCTTTACATGGATCATAATTCCCTGTTTCAGTGAAGAGTAGTCATGACTACCATGAAAAATAAGGGAAAGGGATCAGGCTTAAGGGAGAAGCAATGACTCACTCTTGCCTGAGGAGAAGAGACTGGGGCCAGAGATGGTCCTTGTCTGACCCTTTCCAGGGCTGCCAGAGTGATTTATACTGCGCTCCTAATTACCTTGCTTCAGCATGCTTACTTTTCTAACACCATCTGAAGTGTACCTAGGAAACAGAGTCTTCTTGAAGCAGAGCAGTGGCTAATTATGGAGCACACTGTGCACTGTTTGGGAGCACATAATTCTGGAAGTCAGAATAGAAACTGCAAATGTTTAAATTTTTGCAGAAAATTAATATTCAAGATGGAATTCTAACTCTAAAGCCATAGTTTTAAGTGTGCATTTAGTAAAGACACCTTCTTTCTCAGTAGTGCTGTTGAGGTCATAACTGATTAATTTATTGTCACTGTTCTAATTTGGTATAATTCCTTTTGCAGGTTACCGTCGTGTTCCTCTGTGTTCCAAAACTGGTGAGAGTCTTGAGCCTGCTTCACTATTTATTTATGTTTGGTACATCAGTTAGCAACAGATAATACCTACACATTGTTAGATATACACCACAATAAAACAGCCAAAATGAAAGTCCATAACTTTTCTTTTTTTAACATAAAGCAAAATAGTTTTGTACAAAAACAGAAACATTGAACTCATTCTCTTCATCAGGACTTTGCTTTAAATAATGCAAAATAGAGCAGTCGAACAAACAAACAACAGGCACTTCAGTGCGTTCCCCCTACCTGCAGGTGGGATTCTTGTCAGCTAGTTCTTTGTCCTGTCACCAAGGCTGCTTTTTCAACTTGCCTCCATCATTTTTAATGAGTAGAACGTGATCACAAGCTTTTAAAATATGTCTGATTGTATAAGATATGTTGGCAAATATTTAACAATATGAACGATGTGAAGTCTGAGTGTTTTAACTGCCAGACACCCACTACTGCATATTTTAGTGAGAAGGAATTAGATTGCCAGACCCTTTATGCCCTTTTATATCCTAGAGAGTAATTAGCCCTGAATTCTCATGCTGCTTCTTAGATACTGTGCACTGAATTTGGTACCCTGTAATTATACAGACATCTTTATAAGTGCATATGAAATTGATGTGCATTCAAACTATATTTAGGCTCCATATCTATAAAAGAAAGCTACTAGGATGTCTTGCACGCTTGGATCTTGAATTAATTTGCAATATTTTTGATTCTGTACTAAATGAACTTTCAAGACCGTCTCTGGGTCAGAGAGAGATTCCTGTGCTACTTCTCACATTGGACTTCTCACCATCGGCAGGATTTTGCTTTACTGAATGCTATGTAAAATATGAATCTTTATTACCTGTTCTTCAAAACACCAAGAGTATTAACACTTGTTGTTTGGTGGTGATGTGAAAGCCCTCAGGACAATATCTAACAAATTGAGGTGGTCCCCAGTAGGGATTTATAGAAACTAAATCCAATCTTCAGACAAAACAGAAAATGACTATTTGTTTGAGATGTATACTAATGTATTATTTCTTGATGATCAGAAAATGTAAAACAACCCATCAAGCATATTTAATATTTGCTTACCCTTAGCAACAGATATTAAAAATACAAATACCTTGTGAATTTAAATTTCCAAGCCATAAATAGTCAGAAATGTCCTAGGTTACTCAGTGCTTAACTTAAAAATGTGCATGGTTTGTCTGGATTTAATTTTTCATGGAAAATTAATGTTCCACAGAGTGCATTTTTCTCAGTAGGCATGCAGAGCCAGTTCTTAGAGGGATGTTTCCAGTTTACAGATGACAGATAGATCTTATTTAAATTCATCTGTTGTCCAGCATGACAGCAGGGGGGGGATGTTCAGCTCATTGACCCAAGACTTTAACCTTCTCTAATCTCCTAAAGCCATTTGAAGATCTGGAATTTCATGAGATTTGAAGACTTTCATCAAGAGAGTTTTTCAGGAAAATTCATTAATATTACAGTGAGATAAACTTCTGTTTCTGGTTTTTACCATGAAGCTCTGAGATAAGTGAGAAAAAAGGATGCATTTCCCTTTCTTACCTCAGGTACCCATCAAATTTACCACACTGACTTTGAAAGCCAACTATTTCATTTGTTAATATTCTACTCTCCATCAGAAATATATTTGGAGAGCAATATTCCTGTCCAAAAATCTTATGATGTCTTCAAACATTTTTTGTTTCCATTTTTAAAATGTGCCCTGTTTATCATTTACTTTACCCTTTAGTTGAGCTGGTAGTATGGTTACGATTTTTTCACAGGACTTTTAATACATAATACACATAGAAACTCCATGACCAAGGAATGTTCTCACATTTAGAGAAGAATGGGAATGGTGTGAGAAGCCAGCTTTGACTCTTGCTTTCTAAGCATAATTCATTTGTAAGAAATAGTAATATAAGTGGAGGAAAAAAGGAAAGACTAAAATGAACTCCTGGAACTGTGGTGACTGAAGACCTTTTAAATTAAACTCAGTTTAAATATCAGCTCATCAGGGAAGCCATCCATGTTCTCCCAGATAAAGTTGTATTCCTTGGTTTATGATTTCTTACGACTGATAAAAATGACAGCTAGGAACTGACTTTGCACCATCAGCTAGGCCTTGGAGATACTGGGAGCTGGATCAGGTTCAGTGTCAGGACAAGGTGTTTCCTTGCTGATCATAATGACTTTGTAGAACATCAACTCTGATCAAGGTTGTTCTATGTTATGGAGCAACAGGACAAAAGTAGGATCCCTTTTTAATCATGCCAAAAAACATGAATATTTTTGAAACACAAAAATGCCCTATCCTGCCAGCTGTGGCGGCACATGCCTGTAATCCCACTGAGGCAGAAGAATCGCAAGTAGAAAACCAGTTCACCAATTTAGCGAGGCCCTAAGCAACTCAGCAAGACCTTGTCTCTAAAGAAAATATAAAATAGGGCTGGGGATGTGGCTCAGTGGTCAAGTGCCCCTGGGTTTAATCCCTGGTTAAAAACAAACCAACCAACTAACCCTATCCTGGGACAGGAACAACTTGGTTTTTTCAGTTTGTTCCTGTGTGTAAGATTTATTCCAATCGTACAATTGCCTCCTATTCTTGACAACATTCAATACAGAGGAGAGCTTTACTTCCTTGAACCTTCTACTTCATCTTCATCTAACAGTTGAATCCAAGAGTAAACATTGCCAACACCCTTTTGTGGACATCCCATGATTCCTATGGCATGTGTCTCCCTCTTTACAATGAGCAGTGAAACCAGCTGTGTGTTCCCAGTGGTCTATGGCTAAAGGGGAATGACACAAACTCATACTTTTCTTTACTTTGTATAGATCTGTGTGATGGGAAGTTTTACTACATTGCTAATCTGAGCTTTTCTTTTTATCTGGTGGTGTTTGTTTAGAGGCTCAAACAGGAAACATGCAGAGCATGGTTTCCTCACCTAGACTTACCTTGATTTCTGTCTGGGGAATGGTGGGCACTGGAGGTTAAATGACAGGCTTGTTGCTGAAGAGTGAAGTAACCCTTCTCTGAAAGAGATGTGGTGAAGTTTCTCTGTAGCCATGAAAAGATTTCTATTTGAAATTTTGGTATATGGAGAACATATTTTTAAAGGTATACAAAACATGCACCCCAAACCAGGGCTTCCAGTCAGGAAATCCACACTGGGAAGAAGATCATGCAGTTAGTACTAAGAAAATGGAATTGCTCATTTTCTAATAGAACTCTAATAGGCTTGAAAAATGGCTATTTTATTTGGGAAATATATGGACTGGATTCCATTCTTCAGGAATTCTTTTTTTTTTTTACTGGGGATTGAACTCAGGGGCACTCAACCACTGAGCCACATCCCCAGCCCTATTTTGTGTTTTATGTAGAGACAGGGTTTCACTGAGTTGCTTAGCGCCTCGCCATTGCTGAGGCTGGCTTTGAACTCGTGATTCTCCTGTCTCAGCCTCCAAAGTGCTGGGATTACAGGCTTGAGCCACTGCGCCCGGCTTCTTCAGGAATTCTTAAGACCCTCCTTTCCTTGGTACTGCAAAATCATTTGTTGAATTGCATTACTCTCAAAGTAATAACCCTCTGGAAGTCTATGTCCCAACAAAGGATTCTTATGATGCGTTCTGGATTCATAGGACATGAAATATGAGCCCTTTGTGGAACTCAGTTTTGTAGAACTTTTATAAGCCTTGGGAAGTTTTCATTTCAAACATCAAAGGGGTGAATTAAAGTGGAATTTGAACCTAAGAAGAGATTGGTCTTCTGTGTGTCTCCTGTTCTTATACACCAGCCTACCACACAGTGGGGAATTGGTTGTAAATGTCTCAACTCCCTATAGTTTTCAGGGATCAGTGCCTCTTCCATTTGCACACAGTTTAACTCATATGCTTCATACCCTTCAGTTATCTTTCCCATTCTTGTTCCAAGACAGTCACATTCTTCTAATGTAATAATCACTATATCTGCAGTGTTAGTAGGGCCTAATGTGCACCTAGTATTAAATACAAATTAACCATAATCCTTCCTTCTACATTATATGGTATTAATGAAACAGACCTAAAAATACTGAGTTGCCTGTGGCCATATAAATGAAAGAACTAGGTATAGTAATCCAGACTAGTCTGAAAGGAAAGAATATTGTCACTTACCTTACAGAACTCAATAAATTAACCCAAAAGTAATCATAAACTTAAACCTAAAACTATGAAACTTCTAGAGGAAAGCAGATGGACTATCTTTGTAACCTTGTGGGTAGGTGGCAAAGGTTTCTTTGAACATTTAAATGAATGAGACATAAAAGAAATGGTAAATTGGATTTCATCAAAAAATTATGCTTTTTATAATACACCATAATGAAGATAAGCTACAAAATATGAAAAAATATTTTGACACACATACACACACACACATACTGTCACACCACCACACCATACACATTAAAGGACAACCTGATTAGAATAATGGGCCAAATATTTGAACAGGCACTTTCCACAAGAAAATAAGTGAATGACCGGTAAGCATATGAAAAGATGATCAACATTCTTCATCATGAAGGGAATGCAAAGTAGAAATCTCCTAGTATGTTACAGGGCATGAGGCCTGCTGTGAAACTGAGGCCATCACCAAGGCTTCACTTCACCTCCCTTTATCTTGATGTGAGAAAGACTTCAGATATGTTGTTCAGAGTAACAGGCATGAGTTTATTAGAAGGGATAGGTAAGGGGAAAAGGGGACACTCCAAGGGAGAGAGTGGGTCTTTTCAGAGAGGAAAGGGATAGCATACCCTGGTGCCCTTCAGTTTCATTGGGGGTCCCAAGGAAGTTTCCAGAGAGTTCACCTCTTGACTTTTGATTGACTGCAGTCTCCACTGTGCATGACAACTCAGAGTCACTTTGGTCCATGTTGGCCAGTTCCAAATGGATCTTGTTCTTATAGATTTTATGGTCGGGGGAATTATCCTTATCTCCCTGAGTTCTGGGATCTGATCTGTGTAAGTTCACAAAAGTTCTCTCCGCTTCAGGGGAAACTGTGTTGTTCTCATCAGAATTTTGGGTCTGTATTTCTCCTGCAGATAACAGGTAGTTTGCTGAGGAATGTAACACACCCTGTCTACTTAAGTCAGGCAGGTATGAAGGTAAATTTTTTTGAAAGAGAAAGCATGTGGGGGTCAGCTCAGTAGGCCCAGTTTATAGAATTATTCCCTTAACCTCATGTTCCCACTGTTCATTTCTGTCTGATCCCTGCCAAGGAGTTCTCATTAGAATGATTAAAATAAAACAAGACTGATCATACTAAACATTGGGAAGGATGTAGACAGCCAGAACTCTTGTACATTGCTAGTAGGAATATAAAATGGGACACTTACTTTGCAAAGAGTTTGGCAGTTTCTTATAAATTTAAACATTCACCTATCAAATGACTCAGCCATTTCACTCTCCAGAGACTTAGCCAAGGGAAACAAAACCACATATCCACTCGGAGACCTTACATGATGATTGCAGGAGACTAAATATCCCACCCCAAATATATTTCTTTGGCATATTTCAGGTTGGTTATTCAGAGAATCTGCAGACCTCTGCAGACTTAGAAATGGCTCTGAAGTTCAGCTCTTTTGTAAAAGAAATGCAAATCCATAAAGGAAAACTACATTAGTGACTAAACTGCCAGCAGATAAAAGCTTTTCTATCTGTTATTCCCTTTTCTTCTGGAAAAATCTTTTCACAGGAAGAAGGAAATGGGGGTCTGACACCGTTCCTGCACAGAGATTACCACAGGTGGCTGTTATGTGGGAGCCTTTATTTGTATAAAGAGAATCCGTGCATCTCCTCCCTCTGCCAGAGCCTGTAGCTGCTTCCCTTCTCTCCAGAACCCCAGGCCATAGCCCTTAGTTTAGCTCTACAGCTATCCATCCCTTCTTGACTCTTACTGTGTATGTGTGGCTTCTGTGTTTAGATATATTAATAAATTTGTTATTTTTTTTATTAATCTGCCTATTGTCAGCTTATTTATAAACCTTTCAGAGGGAAAGAATAAAACTTCCTGACACTGTCAATAACAGTTTTATTTACAATAGTCACAAACTGGAATCAACCCAAGTATTCATTAATAGGTCAATGGATAATAAATTGTGTTATATGCATACAATAGAGTACTATTTAATGCAGCAAAGGAATAAATTATTGATACATGGATTAATATCAATGAATTTCAGAAATCATTAAAATAAATGAAAGAAGGCAGGCAAAACCTCCATTTATTTAAAACTACAGAAAATGCAATCCATAGTGACAGATAGTAAATCACTGGGATTGGGAATGGATTAAAAAGAGCCACAAGGAAATTTTTGGCATTGATGAAATGTTATCTTGGTGACATTATGAAAACTGTTTAATTTCAAAACTAATCAAATTATAGTTTAAACATGTGAAGTATAATAAACTTTAATTATATCTCAAAAAAGCTGAAGAACTATGAATCATAAAAATAAATAGTTTCAGCTCTCTTTTGGGCATTCTAATAACTTCCATTAATGGCATATGAAGGGTTTACTTTGCTTGAACGTGATGATATGTTTGATATGTTTTCTAACAGCAGGATTAGCCAACCCTCTGATCTTATCAAGTGATTGAATCCTCCCTAAATGGGAGAATACAAAATTGAATGAATGCTAGGCATAGAGCACTGTTCTAGACTGCGGACTGCTGGGTTTGTTGGCAACTTGTATGGAGTTGCTTGTATGATATTTATAGCCAGCCCACAAATTCTCAATACTACTTATTTAACCCATGAAAATTGTATTTCTCATATTCCTTCTGCTAACGGACATATTCTTGTGTAGATATAAGCAGGGACATCTGAAGCATTTTACTATATAATTGTGAGTAGCCATCTTTGGAATGTAGACTCCTGATTAGAGTTTTTAAAATGTTAATTCACCTCTGGTAGTTTGATTAAAGACAATTTTTGCAGACATAAATGTATACATTATACTACATGCACAAGCACACATGCATATATGCATACACATGTTCACAAATAAATACCACATTTTATCCTGAAATTAATAAATTACAGGTATTTAAAACAAAACAAATGATAGATTTGTGTCTGAGCTTTTAGATCTATCTACTTAGACTACTCAATTATTTTTGTCCTTAGTCTTAACAAGTAATTCTCAACCTTATTTGTACACTGGAATCATCTAGAACATTTAAGATTTTAAAAAAGGTCCTTTTTTCCTACCCTTTTTGAGGGACAGGAGATGAATCAATTTAATTATTAAACACATGAATACAGTCTATTCTTTCTCAAGCTTGTGTTTTTATGTCTTTCCAAACTAATTCCAAAAATTTTTCTATTTCAACAAAATTAATTTTCTTTTAATTCTCTTATATGTGCCATATTGGCAAATATTTCTGCAATTTAATTTATGCTGACCTCTTGGTTATTTACCAGTCCATGCACAGTTTAGACTTCACAGCAGTCTTCTTCTGGAAAACTATCCTGGATTAGCCTCACCTAAGCCAGACATTTTTTGTTAGCTCCTGCAGACCTATTCTCCATCCTGCTCCACCTTGCTCTCTGCCTAGGTATAGGTTTTGAATGGGCAACATACAGGGATTCCTGCACACTCTGGTTTCCTGTTGGGTCAGGCCATGTGGAAAAGCCCACCAGGAGACAGAAGGGATGGAAGAGTTCAGGATGTCTTTTCCTCTTGTTCCTTCCCGATGAGATTCCCTAGGGGTGATCATGTTCTTCAATGTGGTTTGGTACCCTTCTGGTTTCTAGTCAATAGGAAAGTTGGTGTCAGTAATGAAAATGTCAAAGAATGAAAATAAATGTTCTGATTTTCTTTTATGTTCATTCAAGTGTGATTTGTAGTGGGAGTAGAAATCAGCTTGCACCATATGGAATGTTAAAAGTATAGTAAATGATACAAATTATTTTTAGATAGTTGTTATACAGCCAGTTCAGACTATTTTTTCTTTTTTTGAGTTATTTGACTTTATCTAGACTTTATATTGAAATTGACATCACCAGAGATAACACATTCAGTGTTCTAGTGAGAAATGAGTTAGCACATAACATAATGAGTAGAAGTAAAGAAACAATCCATCAAAAGCCTAACCCTTATCTTAATTCAGGAAAAGTTTGGCTAAATGAGCAGTGAAGACTAATAATGAATAATAATAGAGGTGCTGAGCATTAAGTTAGAATGAGTAGCAGCTGTATTTTCTCATTTAAAAGACAAAACATTTTTCTGAAGAAATATATGCTAATTCTGCAAAACTGGAAAATGTCAAAAACTATGAAGTTAAAAATCATGATCTGCAACAAAATAAAATAATTACCTTTCTTTCAAGTTTGTCTTTGAAGTCTAATCCCCAGAGTGATGGTATTAAGAGGTGGGGCCTTCAGAAGGTGATTAAGCTGTGAGAGTGGAGCTCTTACGTATGGGATTGGTGCCCTTAAATAAGAGGCCTGAGCAAGCTTGTTGGCTCACTGCATCATGTGAGGAAGTAGTGAGAGGGTCTGTGCATGAGGAATGAGTCCTCACCAGATGCCCAATTTGCCTGCACTTTTATCTTGAACTTTTCAGCCTCCAGAACTGGGAGAACTAAATGTGCATTGTTTAAAAGCACTTTGTTTATGGTATTTTTGTTATAACAGTCTGGATGGATTAAGATGGTCTTTTTGCTGCTTGAAAAAAAATTCAAGTCTTTTTCTTCATCATATCTCTAGAGCTAGGGTGTCCCATACAATTGTCTTCAGTAATGGACTTGTTTCATATCTGAGCTGTCTACAAGGGAAGCCACTAGCCACGTGTGCTGGCTCATCATTTGTGGCTAGTGAAGAAGTGAATTTTTAGTTTTGTTTTATTTTAGTTAATTTAAGTAGCAGTGGAGGGTATAGATCTCAAGTGTGGGCTTCACTTCTGCTCTCCCCAGTTTCAGGCCTCTTACACTATGCTAACTCATACACGATCCCTTAGTGCACAATGCTATGATCACATATTATTTTTCTGATGTTTATTTCTTCCCAAACTCCCTACTCTGTTGTGTATTCAATGCAAACAACAACAAAACACAACCAAACAATATCTTCTTTGTATAGCACTTAGTTTACAAAAGTGCTTTTGTATACAAGTTTTATTTTCATAATACACTTAACTAGAAACTTTAAAAAAATAATTTTCCCAAGTGTAAGGCAGACCCAAGATGACTATAGATAGGCTCCTTCACCTACGCTTCTGGCAAGCTATGTTTTTAGTATGTAGTCAACGTTATGAACACCCTGATTTAGTGTATGTACCTAAGGTCGTAAATACTTGCTTGTGAGCACATGCTCACTTAAGTAAACTGTTGGTAATATGCTTTCTTTGTGCCTTCTTTGTTTGGCCTACATATTAAAAAAAGGCCTATGGAAAGACTCAGGAAGCTGAAGTTGGAGGCCTGGGGGCTGCTGCCACCTCTGAATAAAGCATGTCTGCTATCCCCAACTGTGCTTCACATCTTCCACCTGCTGGGATCCCAAATCTGTTTCCTAGTTTCTGAGACACAGCTCAAGAATTGGCAAGTTAGCAGAATCCCATGCAGGTGACAGGCGCCTCCACCCTGGAAGATGGGTGGGGAGAGGGGGGACCTGTGACCACCAAGCAGCTTATAGCACTTGGTGGTGGTTGTCCTTTTAACATGGGCTTTTGTGGAGAGTTGGAATATGGTGGATCAATTCCCTGTGAGCATAGAGAAGGCTTTGCAAGCAGTTAGCTCCCACCCAGACTGTGCCACTCAGAAGGCAATGTAACAAGTGGGTTAAATTTTTCTGATTGATATGTGGGTGAATATGAACCCAGGGGGCAAACTATGAAAGGAGTGACGGGGTCCAGGTGCTGGTCCGAGGCCAAGGAGAAAGGGGGCAGTGTTGATGTGGACCCAACAGAGAAACAGCCTGAGGAGCCACATACATGGCTGCTGAAGACATGGGATAGGTGTTTCTTACAGCTCTGAGAGCAAAAGCTGATGCAGCTTTAGGAGAGACTGCCAAGATATGGGAACTGCAAGATAAGGAAGAGGCCTTGGAAGCCAAAGCATGGTTGCTGGTGGAGGATCTCCATATTTTGAAAATACCCCTCTGTCTTCTCCAGTGCACAGATGGAAATAGAAGAGGAGGAGGAAGAGGATTAGTAAGCCTGGCGTGTAGTAATGCAGAAAATGAAATAGCAGCAGCCAGTGGCTCTGGTGAATGGTTGTCAGGATCAGCTCAGGTAACTAAGTTCATCATGTTTCACCTGTCAGGTGGAATTGGTGGACTTGGGAAAGCAATTTAGGCAGAGGCCAGGAGAGCTGCAGCTGCTTTGTTGTTACACCTGTGAGATTTAGGGGAGGAGGATGTTATGTGTCATGCCCTAAAAATGGAAAAAAAAAGTTAGCACTTCTTACAGCAGAGGTTTGCAAAACCATCAATGACATGAAGGTGTTTAAATGGGCCAGGAAAGCCCAGATGTGCTAGGAGCTGGCAGGGGCCAAGAGAACCCAGATAGGCCAGGAGCTGGCAGGGACAAGAGACTTCAGGAGATGCTGGAGTCTGTTATCTATGTAGGTGAACCAGAAACAAGCTAATACTTTGGAGGTAAATCACCCATACTGTCCGGTGTTTGTTACACTGATGTCTTCAGCTACAAACAACTACATGTGTGGATGGCAGTGGCTGTGGAAGCAAAGATAGACACAATCTAATTTGATACTGGTACAAGACAAAATTGCCAATGAGGTGAGCTACATACTGTCTGGATGATGATAGTGAATAAAGTATCCCCCGTAGAGATACGTACTGCTCTGCATCAAGGGCAAGTTTTATGATATGAGCTCTGGGAGATAAGCCACCAGGAATAGGTGACTACAGGGCATATTACTAGCCATGTCCCCCTGATTAGTCCAGGGAATGACGAGGCGGGTGTTTTGTCTAGGGTGCAGTGGTTGAAACAGGCACCTCCCACCAACCTGGCAGCTTGGTTGCACTGCTGCTTATAGTATGCAGGTGTGGAAATCATATAGAATGTAGTCAAACAGTGGGTCTGCCTTTAATGTGAAGTACTCGTGATTTGCGCTCAAGAGTGTCATCATCCTTGATCCTTTAGAGTCAGGTAATGTGTGGACGTATCCCCTTAACATAATGGCAAGTTGACTACGTTGTTCCTTTACCAAGGTTGGAAGGGACCATGTTTACCTTGATGGAAGTTGATACGGCCACAGGCTTGTTTGCCTCGCCCAGTGGTCAAACAAATCAGTGTAGTACAAAGCCCTGATAGTGTTAATGGCCTTGTGCATCCAGCCCATCACACTAGACAGCGATCACAAGTCAGGATGTGCGGTGATGGGCGACTCAGTTACAGATTCAATGAAGCTGTGTGTCCCATATCATCCACAGGCTGCAGGCATAATAGAGAGATATAATGGCCTGCTTAAGCAAGGATTTAAAACTGCACTCAATCTACGTTTTATGAAGAGATGGGCACAGTGTTTTTCTGAGTCATGGTGCAAGGTCTGAATGAGTATCCCTCATGAGGGGGACCAACACCCGTAGAGACTTTGCTGCACTGCACAGTGGCCCCAATACAAATCTAAGTAACAACAAAAGGTGTTGTACTTAAGGTTGGATTTGGACAGCAAGGAAATGCTCTTTTTCAGTTGGATTGAATTGGGGGCAAACTGTGGATTGGCCATGGTCCTGAACAACAAAGGTCCCCCGCCTTCACTGGGTAGCTCTGTTAGCCCTATGGGTGAAAAACTTGCAATGTGATCTCCTTGTGACACTGTGGGCGACTAGTGAATGGCCCCCTCAGATACATGTTACCTGGCCAGGTCCTGCAAATGGGACACAGATATTAAAGGGCACTTTTGTCATTTCTCTTTGGCCAATTAAGAGTTCCCCAGTGCTGGTACACATAGAACTTACTGAAGTAGAGGATCAAGCTGTATGAGTATGGTATCACTGTTAACAGGCAAGCTATCTCAGGTGGTGACTGTGCTTTCCCAGGACTCAAAGCTGGCATACATTCTCCTGGATAGACATGATTTGCCTTGATTACTACCTTTAACTACTTTGTCTTTCATCAGGAGGTGTGTCCTCGCCAGTGCCATCATGGACTCTGCACACACTTAACCTAGAGTAGCGAACACCTCTGCCTGCTTGGTATGCACTGAAGTGCCTGTGAGTTCTGCTGCTAAACTACCCCAGCAAATCCAGACCATGATCCTTGAAAACTGGACATGGCTGAGAAAGACTTTCATTGCTACTTCAATATGGGACGAAACTAAGGCAATGGCTTTTAGTAATTCTGGGCAATGGGGCTTGTTTTCTGGTTGTGTATTGTTGCAGCTTGTATTGTTGTGGCCCATAGATGTAGGGTGCTGCTCTTTACACTAAGGTATCACTGCAGAAGACTTCAAATGTGTAGATTATATAGCAAGGCATCCTGAAGGGGTGGGTTATGGGGAAAGCCCAAGATGGCTATAGTCAGACTCCCTCACTAAAACTTCCAGTGGGCTGTTTTTAGCATGTAGCCAAGGTCATGAACCTTATTTCTGCATATGCACTCAAGGTCATAAACATTTGCTTGTGAGAGTATGCTCACTTATGTAACCTGTTGGCAATATGCCTTCTTTGTTTGGTCTACGTATAAAAAAGGCCTATGGAAAGACTCGGGAAGCTCGGACTGGGAGCCTTGGGTTGTTGCCACCTCTGAATAAAGTATGTCTACTATTCCAAATGTGCCTTGCATCTTATTTCACCTGCTGAGATTCCATATCTGTTTCCTAGTGTCTGAGCCTCAGCTCGACACCAAGTGAAAGCTTATTTGTTTGACGAAGTAAAGTTCATTTGAAGGACTGTCAATAGAAGTGTTGGGATATCAGGAGATCTATGCCAGTCACCAATGATGATAATGATAATAGTAATAATAATGATAATATTAACAGTGATAAAGACTTATATTCCAAGCATTGTGTCCAGTGCTTGCCTTGCAACTAATTTTCCCTTGATAATGATTTCTAAATATTTTACAAATGAAGACAATAAAGAATAGAAAGGTTAAAAATGTTTTCTAGGTAGTATGTTGAATTTATCTTGGGTCATCACCTCTCATGGCTTATCTACTCCCTTTAAAAATGAGCTTGTGAAACTAGATAGATAACATTCAAATTCACTCCTAGCTCTAACACTGACAACTGAAACATCTAAATCAGTAATTTGATTCTTGGCATTGTACATTTGTGTATGTGAGTGCTCACATGCATATGCCATTTTCACAACCTTGGAAAAATATAGTAACTGGGTAGAGTAGCTCTTTTAAAAATAGTCATTTCTCAAAACATTTTATTTTTATATTGATCTTGTTTCAAGGCAGAGTGTTTCTATTTAAAGAGTTGATATCTGTTATGGACTGAATATTTGTGTCTCACCAAGTATCCCTAATTTCAAATTTTAAGCTCTAAGCCCCAGTGGAATGGCATTAGCAGGTGGGGTCTTTGGGAAGTAATTAGGTTCAGATGAAGTCACAAAGTTAAAGCCCCTGTTACTTAAAGTCATTACAAGGAAAAAAAGGGACACTAAACTTCCTTTCTCTGCCGTGTGAGGTTACAGTGTGAAGACAGTTGTCTGCAAGCCAGGAATAAGGGTCCTTTCTGGTGAGGATTGGTGGCACCTGAACTTGGACTTTCCCACCTCCAGAGCTATGAGGAATTAATTTTTCATATGTATGCCACCCATTCTGTAGTATTTTGTTATCTAAGCTGACTAAAATAGTATTTTTAGGACCTCACTGAGAATATAAATTAGATTAAAATATGAGGATACTCATACTTTACCAATTTATAATAAAGGCTAAATTAAATGTTTACCACTTGGTAAGGATACAAAGTGACCACATGAATAATTGAAAGGAAATATAGCCCAGTGTTTAAAAGGATGGATTCTGGGTCTTAATTACCTAGCTTCATATCTTTGATATTAGCTATGGAAATTGTATATTAGCTATGGAAACTTGGGAAAATTACTTCATTATTTTTTCTTTTTGCTTCAGTTTTCTCATTAGAAGAATCAAGAGAATAATTGCTGTTACAAGGATGAAAATATATATTAAGAATTTGGAGCAGTGCTTGAGACATGAGTGTCATATAAGCATTAGCTATTATCATCATAATCAAAGTAATAATAATTATTAATAATACTAATAATTCCTATTAATATTTTTTGAATTAGCTTTTTTCCAGTGAGAGAAGTTACTCTGATTACCCACCTGACGCTTCTCTTTTCTTCATTATTTTTCTCAAACATCAACTAATTTATTTTGTTTCTGCTCACATGTATAATTGAAAGTCTAAAAAAAAAGATCAATCAGAACTTCTGGCTGGCATGAACTCCTTTTGCACTTGTGTAGTGTTCTGATGAATGGGCAGACAATGCATCAGAGCGGGACAGGCCTGACATGAGAGTTAGTTATCAACACTCTTGAGCAATAAATACACTTTTGGGGTGTAGGCACTGTATTAGTCAGCTTTTTATGCTGTGATCAAAATACCTGACAGGAACAACTTAAAGGAGGAAAAGTTTACTTTGGCTCACAGTTTCAAAGGTTCAGTCCATAGTGAGCCAAATGCACTGCTCTGGGCCCAAAGTGAGGCGGAACATCATGGTAGGAGAGTGTGGTGGAGGAGCGCTGCTCTGTGACCAGGAAGCAGAGAGAGAGGGGAAGGGGTCACAGAGAAGATGAACTGTTCCAGGGCACGCCTTCAGTAACCTACCTCTAGCCACTCCCCACCTGCCTATAGTTATCACCTAATCAGCCTATGCAAACTAGGATGGTAGGTCAGGTTGCTACTAGTACTATCATAATTTAAAATTTCACCTCTGAATATTCCTGCATTAACATAGGAACTTTTGGGGAACACCTCTTATTCAAACCATAACAAGCACTTCCTAGAAAGTAACATATGATCTCCTTGTGGGGCTGGAGATGAGTTTGCTTGAAATGAGCAGTGCTTTGTGTAGGGAGATGAGTTGCACTATGATCTGTGGGCTTCCTCAGGATGTAAATTTTATCTTCAGTATATAGGAAGATGTTGGTCCAATAAGCGTGGTCTCTTTGAAGAGGGCAAGAAGCTGTTGACCCAGCACTTCACTGATAATAAACAGGCAGGATAGTGATGCTTTCAGTTCTTATCTTACATGAATAATTTTGATGCAAAATGTATGTAGGTTGGGTTTCATCTGGTTTCCAATAGATGAGCCAGGTTTTCCTTTCAAAAATGTTCTTTCTTTGAATCGGAATAAGAATTTGGTAAACTTTTAAATGGGCAAAATGGCAAAAATATGTTCTTAGATTCTCCAACTTTCCCGAATAATTATTACCAGGAGGCATGTTCCTCGTGAATATAAATATTTTATAAAATTTGATATGCTTCTTTTTAAGAAATAAAATAATTAATATAATATAAAGACTATTACTGAAATTATTTCTTTTAAATTTTACTAACTGCTAGTTCTTGGGAGACACAAAGAAGTTATGATAATATGAATTGAGACTGAATAAAAGAGACTCTCAACGTAATTATCAGAGATATGTTAAGTGGAAATTAATATTGACTACGTTGGAAATCTGGGTACTGTGCTCTCAAAGTAAATGGAAGGTAAACATCTTTGGTCATATCTTTTTTTCTTCTTCAGGATTCAAAGATGTTGGATCAAGTAGGTATGGTTCCCTGCTCTCCATTCCACTGGTTCACCCTGTTCCGTTCACCACAAAGAGAATCAGCTAGAGCCATGGGCAGAATTCCCTATCTCAAAGGCAATGTGTTATGGTGAAGATTGCATGTATTTAGCAGTTAAGCCAGAATTGGGTTTAACTACTGGACCCAAGAGCATTTCTTAAATTTTTGAGATATATTTTAAAAAATATATTGTTTGCTTTTATTAGGACATCATAGCTATTCATTTTATTCTCAAAATGGAGATACCATTGCTTATTTTAAGGAATTTTTGTGAAGATTAAGTAATATATGATGGCTGAAGCACAGTGCCTTATATACATTAAGTTTTCAGTAAATGTTAGTTCCTTTCCCCTTTCTCACAACAAGAATTACTAAATAAGGAGGTTCACTGAGAAAAGCACTCAGGTTGATAAAAGAAAAAAAGTTAAAGGTTTTAAAAAGGAAGTCTCAAGAGTAGTTAACTAAAATTATATTCTCAAATGCAGTATTTAGTGTTGCTAAAGATCATAACAGTGACCCAGGGTACCTGAATGTGAGTCATCTGGATTTCAACTCCACTACCTACCTATCCGTCTGCAAAAGTTAAAAGTTGATAGTCATTCTCCTTGGTGGAAAGTTCCTCCCCCTAGTGTTTAATTAAGAGAGTCTACAATTATATCTCTAAGCAGAGTCAGACACTATAATATCTCTATGTGATAAAAATCCACTTACGTATTTGAACTATTCCTGTCTTCAATGCTCAGAAATATATAATGGTGTCAGCTCTTGCGATGAGACCTTATTTGGATCCTCAATGTATTGAAATGTCTTTCATTCTTGACTTGAACTCAATATTTCTGGGAACTCCTTCTTCTTGTTAGCCATTGAGAGTGGACCCTATGTGAGAGTATAGACTAGACCATCATCGAGAGCAGGCATTTTCAGGTCTGGGCTACCATTACTACTTTCCCTGCTTCTGTTTCTTGGGGAATGATTTAAAAATAAATGTTCAATTTTATAACAGTTTTATATTTAAAGAAGAAATTTCAAGTTTAATATGTGAACTTTTCATATGTTACATACCCAGTTTAGATGATTATTCATGACCTAAAAAGTGCTCTTTTCTGAAGAATTGTCCATGTGTCCTTAAGAAGAGTTTGTACACTGTTGTTGTTTCATTACGTTTTCTCTATATAACTCTAGGTCTGGTTGGTTTATATAGTGCTGCGTAAGTGTTATTTTTCCTTGTTTGTATTTTGTCTAGTTCTATTTGTTATTGAAAGTGAGACATTGAAATCTTCAAATGTTTTTAAGATGCCTATTTCTCCTTCAGTTCTGTCAATTTTTGCTCTGTATTTTGAGGCTCCATTTATATGTTTAGAACTGTTATATTTTCTTAATAAATTTATTCTTTGATATATACAATAAATGTTTTCTTTTGTCTCTTGTAACAATTGTCCAAAAGTCCATTTTGTCTGATATGCTCTCTTGATTACTCTTTATGTAAATTTTTTTATTTCACTTTAAACCTATTTGTGTCTTTGGATCTAGAGATTCCTGTAGATAGTATATAATTGGCTAATATTTTTTATACATTCTTCTAATTCCACTTTAATTGGAGAATTTAATCCATTTATATTTAATGTAATTACAGACATGGAAGAACTTACTCCTACCAACTTCCTTTTTGTTTTCTACAGATCACATGTCTCATATCCTCAGTTCCTCCATTATTTCTTTCTTTTTAATTTGGTAAACATATTCGAGTGTACCTTTTGATTCTTGTTTCTTTCAGTACATAATTTTTACCTATTTTCTTAATGGCTTATTTGGATATTACAATTAACATTTTAACTTATAATGACCTACTTCAAATTAACATCAATTTACTTTTTTTTTTTTTTTTTTTTTTTGGTACCG
>PVHX01010587.1:0-22400 GCA_004024805.1 Geosciurus inauris | reverse complement strand
GCTTCAATTTACTTTTAAGAATATACCAATCTTTGGTCTAATGAATCTTCATCTCTATTCAGTGCTTTTATTGTCACAAATTTCATCTTTGTACATGGTGTATTCACTGACATAGTCATACAACTAGTATTTTATGAAATTTAATTAATGTTGGCATATTCTATAGCATTTTTTGTGGTTACCCTGGGAGTTACATTTAAAATTGTAAAGTTGTAATTTGATTTTACAACTTAACTTCAATAACACAAAACTTATCTTCTTTTCCAACTAAGTCCCCACCCTCTCTAGTTGTCGATGTATATCTTTATGCATTTTGGGTCCATTATGAAGAAAGTGAAGTGTGTAGTTATAAACCAAAGTTACAATAATACTAGCTATTATAATTGCCCATTTATTTACCTTTACCATGGTCTTTATTTCTTCATACAGGCCTAGTGTCTTTCATTCAAGCCTATAGAACTCCCTTTAGCTTTTTTCAGGGAAGGGTCATGAACTTTTTTGTTTATTGGAGAATGTCTTGATTTCTCTTGTTTTTGAAGGAGAGTTTTGCTGGATATAGGGTTTGTAATTGATAGTAGGATTATATATTTAAAATTCTAAAAGAAAAGAAACAAAGGGTCCTTTCATATAATTTATTGCTTCTCCATTGCTATTGCCTTTCTCTATTTTTGGCTTTTGATAATTTGATTCTAATGTCTTGTTGTGGCTATTTTTGAGTTCATTTGTTGAGCTTCTTAGATACTGATTGTTTTAGTTAGCTTTAGTGCTGCTGTGACCAAAAGACCTGACAAGAACAGTTTCTAGAAGAGGAAAAGTTTATTTTGGAGCTCATAGTTTCAGAGGTCTTAGTCCATTGATGGCCTACTCCCTTCCTTAAGGCCTGAGATGTGGCAGGATATCAGGGTGGAAGTGTGTGGCAGAGGAAAGCAGCTGGGAACATTGCACCAGGATGAGAAGAGGGGGCACTCCCCTCACCACAGACAAAATATATATCCCAAAGGCATAACCCCAATGACCCACCTTCTTCAGCTATACCCTATCTGCCTACAGTTAGCACCCACTTAGTACCTATGAGAGGATTAATACGATGATTAGTTTAGGGCTCTCAAAGCCCAATTTTTTCACATCTAAGCTTTCTTGCATTGTTTCACATATTAACTACTTGGAGACACCTGATATTTAAAGTATAACACACTTGTGAATTTTAGCACATTTGGGAAAATTTTGAACATTATTTTTTCAAATAATTCTCTTGCCCTATCTCTTTCTTCTCATGAGACTCACAAGATGCATCTATTGTCTTGCTCTGTGATGCCTTCCAGCTTCCTTACACTGTTAAGTTGTCTTCAATCTTTTTTTAAATTCTTCAAGTTTGATCATTGCCATTGTTGCTTCTTCATGTTCACTTACTCTTTTTTCTGCCTGCTGAAATCTGTCTTTGTATTCTTCTAGTGAATTTTTGACTTCAGTTATTGTACTTTTCAGCTTCAGATTTTAATTTTGGTTTCTTTTTAAAATTCTACTTATTGATGTTTCCATTTTGATAATATTTAATTTCATTGACCTTCTCTACATTTGCCTTTAGCTCTTTGAGCATCTTTAAGACAGTTGTTTTTGTCTTTGTCTAGTAGCTTTGCTATGAGATTTTTCTCAGGAATGGAGTCTGTTGACTTATTGTTTTACTTTGGTGTATACTCTCCTGTTTTTTATATATCTTGTGATTTATTATTGTTTTTGTTGTTGTTGGAAGCTAGATATTTTAATATAATAGTAGTGTCTCTGAAATAAGATGCTCTCCCTTTTCCAATGTTGGCTGTTTTTATTATTTTGATTTCTACAGGCTTTTTCTGTGCCAACGGCCAATGTGAAGTGTAAACTTAGGACCTTTTAAGAGTCAATGCATTTCCCCAGGCATGTACAGAGACATTCTAATTTCCTTTGTACACATGGTTACTTTTGAATGCTGTAGTCTTTAATGTTTGACTCTTACAAGAGGAAATGGAGAAAAATACAGGTGGGGATGAAGGTGCTGGTCTTTTAAACCCCCTGAACATCACCTTAGTTGGAAAGGGGAAGGACTTGCAATAATAGCTGTCTGCTTCTCTGTTTTTACCATTGTGATCAGATCAACAATCATATATCAGAACACAGATTGATATTTGATGGATAGTATCTTTATTTCCCACAGTAGTTCCTGCAAACTTTGTGCAAGTTATTTCAGGAACACATGCAGAGCTGCCTACCAAGGGGCTGGAGACTGAGGATGCATAAGAACTAAAAGTGACAGAAATTAACTGCTGTTTACCAACCAAACCCTCTCTTGGAATTTGAAAGCCATCAGTAGATTCCAAATCTCCAAAATAGTTACACTGGACAGAGAGTGTAATTGTTGTCTGGGAGGGAGATAACAATTGACTCTCTCCAACAATGACTTTTATATTTACATATGTATTTAAATTTATTAGCTTTCCTTTTTACTCCATGTGATTTCTAATTAATCTGATTTTCTTTCAACCTGAAAGACTCCCTTTGGCATTTCCTATGGGATATATTTACTAGCAAGCAATGAACTCTCAGTTTTTGAGAGGGTCTTAATTTGTTCTACCTTTTAAATATGAGTTTATCAGATGTAGAATTCTTGATTGACAGCTTTTTCTTTCAGCATTTTGAGTATATTACTGCTTTCTGGCTTCCATGGTTTATGATAAGAAATCAGCTGTTAATCTTATTGAGACTCCTTTGTGGATGATGAATCACCTCTCTCCTGTTGCTTTCATCTTTCTTTGTCTTTTGCTTTCAACAATTTGATTGTAATGTATCTCAATGTAGATCTCTCTGAGTTTATTCTACTTATGGTTTACTGAGTGCTCTTACTTAGAATTTACTGAGTGTTCTCACTCTCTCTCATCTTCTGGGATTCCCAGTACGTATATATAAGTATGCTTGATAATTATCTCAATAGGTCCCTCAGGATCTCTTCATTTCTCATCATTCTTTTATCTGTCTTACTCAGCTCAGGTAATTCTGAATTATTTTTTAAGTTCACTAATTCTTCTTTTTGTCAACTCAAGTCTGCTTAACCCCTCTTGTGAAGTTTTCATTTCAGTTATTATAATTTTTATTTATTTTATAGAGTTCTTTATTGATGTTACCTATTTGGTGAACTATCATTCTAATAGTTTTTTAAAAATATGCATACATGTTATTTTTCAGCTCTATGGATATATTTAAAAAGTTCATTTAAAGTGTCTGCCTAATAAATCTAATGGATAGACTTCTTCCATGGTAGTTTCTGTTAATTTCATTTTCCCTGTATGTGGGCCATATTTTTTTGTTCTTTGTATGTCTCATAATTTATTTATTTATCTCGGTGTGATTCCAGCCTTGGGCACTTGTGTAGTTGTCTTGATTCCTAGCAATTTATGGAAACTTTTCAGAGCCCTTATTCTCCAAAGCATCACATTCCCTAGCCTTTCCTCCCAGGCTTTTTAGTTAGCATGTTGTTTGTCACAACTGTTATTCCTTGTCCTGAGCACAAGTGACTAATACATTTGCTTTTAAATGTTTTTAATAAATTATTCTTGGGTAGTTATTTCAGCATTGGGAGAATTCTGAGTTAGACAAAATGAAGACAAACTCTGAGCGGGTCCTTCAAGGAACACTAACCAAGACAAAATAAAAAAAAATATCCAAAATTTCTTTGTGGTCAGAATAATATATATTCTGCTTCTTCCCGTATAAGAACCTATATAAAGAAAACAGGCTATTGTCTTTAGGGCTGTTGGAAAAAGCTAAGCTGGAAAAGCAAGGGTTGGGGCATGGGTAAGTTAAATGTTACAAATCTCTTTTACGAAAACTTAACTATCTTTCTTGACTAAGCATTCACTTTTTTTGCTGTAAAATTTGACTGATTTCCACAGTGATAATATTGATTCTCACAGGTTTTGCAAGTGTATTTGCTATTTGTAGAGGGATGAAACTTTGAACTTCGCTGCTCTACCATTTTTGATGATGCCACCCTCTTCCACTATTCTTAGCGTCTTACGTTACCATGATGCATTTGTCATAATGAATTAATCAATAATGATACACTATTATTCATTAAAGTCCATACTTAATTCAAATTTACTTAGTTTTTCTATTTCAGGATCCTATCCAGTATACCACGTTACATCTGGTAGGTATGTCTCCTGAAGCTCCTCTGGGCTGTGACAATTTCTCAGACATTCTTTGTTTTTAGATATTGACAGTTTTCATGAATTCTAATCAAATTTTGTAGTGTGTCCTTAATTTGGATTTGTCAATTATGATGATTTTCTTTTGACTAGACTTGGACTATTAATTATTGGAAAGAAGACGTTGGAGGCAACATGCCATTTCCATTGTATCTTATCTAGTGTACATAATATCAACATGACTTTTTTCTTTTGCTGTCGATATTTATTACCTGATTGATGTCAGCTTTCTCTACTGTAAAGTTTATTGTCTCCCTTTCCATGTCATACTCTTTGGGAGAAAGTCACTATGTGTAAATCATACACAAGGAGGAGGTAGTTATGTTACACTCTCCAGATAGCAGAATATCTATATAAATTCATTGGGATTCTTCTGCATGGCAATTTGCTTCTTATTTATTTATTTCAATATGAACTCATAGATAACTATCTTGATAACTGTTTTATACTTTGGGCTATAATCTAATACTTAGTATTTGCCCAACTTGTCTCAGCTTTGGCCATTGGGAACTCTTTTGTTTGGCTTCTGTGTCCCAGGGAATGCTTTCCTCTCTCATCACTATATTTATTTCAGCTAGCAGATCATTGGTATCAGATTACCTGAAGCTATAGTTGATGTTTCTGATGAGTAAGAGTCTGGTGATTAATATTTTTGACACATGATCTTTGATCTTCAGATTCTCTTCTCAGCCTTTAATTTCACAAGTCTTGAATAGTATTTTCTTTAGTTATAGTTCTTTTCAGAAGAAGAAGGGAAAACCTCTGTTATTTTTCCATTTTTATTGTTTCCATATACTTTTCAGATAGGTTCAGCTGGGTTTATAACTTTTACTCAGCTTCTTCTCCTTAACTTTTGTGACTCACATGGCAATAACATTATTTCCTGGAGCTGAGTGCCTTTTCTCCTTTCCCTTCACTTTCTGACTTAGACATTTGTTCTTATTCTAACCTTCTACTCTCAGAGTTTTATCTTGAGTATGTTCCACGTTGAGAGAGATGAAGTCAGTGACATATCCCCTATTCAAATAATTCCTGATCATTTTGATCCTTTTAAGTAGGACAGTCTTACCTAACAGTCTATCATACCAGCATCTGATCTGGATCAATTCTGGATCTGCAATCATCTGGTCTGATATACCTTTTTAAAGTATTCTCAGTAACTCAGTGAAAGAGTGCTTGCCTAGCATGCACAAGGCCCTGGATTCTATCCCCAGAACTGTAGGAAAAAAGAAATTATTTAAGTCCTCTCTTTCTTTCAGTTTTACCTAATGTACCAGTTCTATGAATTTTCCAAATACGTTTCATTGGAGCATCCCTTGGTAAAAATTTTATTACTTTGAAACTTATCCAATAATTTTTTGGGTTCTTTGTAGCATTCTTCCTGGGATTTTTCTCTCAAATATGATCAGATTTTTTTTTTTCAATTACTTGGAAGATATATTCCAGTTTTAAATGTGAAGTGATTTAACTGTTCTTACAAAATGCTGGTACTTTAAGAGGGATAATTGAAAAAATGTGTGATTCTAGGTGTCTTCGGGAAATCATTATGTCTCTTTCACCTGGCTTTTCTTCTTTTTAACTAATAGAATTTTTTAGGTACTAGTCTTCCCGAACTGGAGACAACTAAAATGTATTGCCCTTTTTTATTACCCTTCTTAAGAGAAGTTGCATTTGAGGGCTGGCTGCCTTTTTAACTTTATATTTCTTTCTCCTAGCCTTTAGCTTCTGTCTATCCTTCATATGGACCTAGTCTGTATTTTAAGATTACAATGTTTCTTTTAAGGAGATATATCTCTCTCAATATTCAGTTTGACATCTTCTATTTTCTTTTCTTCTTTCATTACCCTTATTCTGATAGTAAGAAATGGAGTTCTTTTTCAGACTACTTTAGTTCCTTCTTGATTCTCAGGAATTGCAGAGCACAGGACTGGCAGGCACAGCCCTTTAAATTTCTTTATCTGTTTAGGACATGTGATAATCTCCTGCACTTATTTCTTGGCCTCAGCCAATAAAGACTGCATATTTTCTTAATATAAGGAGTCCTCATTATTTTTCATTTAAATGTTAATAAAACTAACTTCTCTCTTATGATTGAAGCCATAGTTTGAATCTCTGAACTCTAGTAATCAGAGTTTCTTTAATTATCAAACTTACAGCCTACTTGACACTGTTTTGTTGAGGTGACTGAAGTTTGTGGATATTCAAGTTTGTCCTTGTCTTCCTCTATCACTCTAGAGTCACTTTGAGATAGCACACACACACACACAAAGGAACATAATTTGGTAAATTTAAAGCGTTGTTTGAATATGAGTTGAGATCAGGGACCTTCCTTTTCTTGTTACTTGTGTGTCACTCAGACATTGGTCGAGGTATTAGACACACACAAACACCCCAATATGCCAGATATTTACGGGGCTGGAACAAGACAATAATGATGGCTCAATGTATTAGTTAGCTATGGCTGCCCTAACAATGTATTACAAACTGAGTGGGTTAAACAACAGATTTTTTTTTTTCTCAAAGTATTGGAGACTCTCACTAGATGGGTTGTTTTCTTCTGAAAGATGTGAGGGACAGTCTGGCTGATGCTTCTCTTCTAGTTTCAGGTGGTTTGCCGGCAGCCTTTGGCTTTCTGTGGCTTGTAGATGTATCACCCCATCTCTACCTTTGTGCTTATATAACAGTCTTCCCGTGTGTAGGTCTATGTTTGAATCTCCCCCTTTTATAAGAATACCAGTCATACTGGATTGGGCCCACCTTACTCCATGTGACCTAAATTTAATTCATCACATCTGCCATGACCTTGCTTCTAATGTCACATTCTGAGGTACTGAGGATAAAAACTTCAGCATAAGAATTTTGGAGATTCAATCTATAACACCTGTGCACCATCTACCTCAATTTAGATGTAATAGGAAAAAACCTAACAAGCTGTTAAATACAATGTTTTGTTCTCCACTTACAAGAAATATGCCATCATAAACACCTGGAAGGATGGGTTTTAATACAGATTTCTTAGTCTTGTTGGAAATCCATGCTGGATTATCCACAGTGGAGTAAAAAGGGCTGGCCCCAGTCCTGAACCGTCTGGTATGCTCTGCTTTTTCTTCCTGCCCTTGGCTCCCTCATGTACATGTTTGTGGACATGTTCAAGCTGCACCCATATTCCTTGTTTCCTTCAGTTACCCCTGAGGACTCTCATTGCTTTCACAGGCAGTGCAGTCTGACTTCAGGTGAGTGGACCCAGAGAGGAAGACTGAAGTGGATGTTGGGACCATGAATTCTGGGATCCTCGCGTCTTGACGATGGTTTAGAGTGAGAGCTCTGGGTGTGGCAAAGAGTCAAAACTGGAAGAGGCAGGATTCTCAAAGGAGAGGCACCAGAGCAAGGACTCCTCTTTCCTGTATCTGAGGTTATAATGTCAGGGAACAAATCCTCTGTAGTCCTAGGAGTTGTTGTCTAGTGAAGGGAGACAAAACATCAATGAAAAGTAAAACAAAAAAGTAAACCCCTAGAATGGTCAAAGGTGACAAGTGCATAAACAAACAAACAAAAAAAAAGAAAATAGAGCAGAGTAGGAAGGATCCAGTGTGTGTCTGGGGACAGGACAGATTGCAGTATCATACAGAATGGTCTGACGTTGGAGACACTTGAGCTCACTGGAAAGGTGTGGGAGCTAGGCAAGTTGATATATGGGACAAAAACACATTTTGGTAAGAAGTTCCTGGCTAATCAAAGATCTCAAGGATGAGGTATGCCTGGAGTGCTCAGGGGACAGAAAGAAGGCCAGTGTTGCTGGAGTGTTGTGAGCATAGAAGGATATAATAAGAGTCACAATCAGAGGGATCGCTGATGGGAGGTCAGATCATATAAGGCCTTTTAGGTTATTTTAAAGGCTTGGCTTTTACTCTGAGATTAGAAGTCCCTGCAGAGTTTTGAGCAGAAAAATGGCATGATGATTTTGGTTGCTATGTTGAGAATAGAGTCTAATGGGGGCGGGGTAAGCATAGAAACAAGGAAACTGTTTAGAAGGAAATTCTAGTAATCCCGGACAAGGATGACAGCAGTAACTTGAACAAGAGAGGTTATCAGGCAGAAAGTGAAGAGTGGTTGGATTAGGGATATATTTTGAAAGTAGAGCCATGGGAGTTCCTGATGGATTGGAGTGTATATGCATAAGTATATACAAACATAACTATATTTATATAGAGAGAAAGACAGAGAGCGATGAGTTTGAGTTTTTTTTTTTTTTTTTTTTAATTTTTTAAGCAAGGATGGATTTGCTAACAGCTAGGAAGGAAAAGGCTGTGGATAAAACAGGTTTGGAGAGAAGGGTCAAGAGAATAGTTTTGGAGGTACTGAATTTGGCATATTACATAGGTAATTGGGTAGTCAGTCTGGAATTTAGGAGGGATTCTGTGCTGGAGTCATACAACTGGGAACCATCAGCATATGGATATTTAAAACCTTGATAACAGAGGAGACCACTGAGGGGTGAGTGAAACTCGGTGAAGAAGACGACCAAGGAATAAGACCTGAGAAACTCAGTGATGGAGGGTATAGAGAAGAGGCACTCATTCACAGAAGACTATGAAGGGAAAGCATAGGAGGGTATTTGTATCCAAAAAGCCAAATGGAAAAGGTGTATTGAGGAAAATAAAGTTACTGATTGTGGCAAATACCATTGATAGTTAAAATAAGATTAGGATTGAAAATTGGCCTTTAGGTTTGGCTACATGGAGGTTTGCAGTAACTTTGACAGAAGTGGTTCTGTTGAAGTGTTGGGGCAAACATCTTGTAGTGGGTTTGAGAGAAAATTGGAGGAAGGAAACTGGAGATTTCAGAGGAAACCATTTTGATAAGTTTTGCTGCACAGAGGAGCAGAGCAATGGATCAACATTTCGAAGAGGAAGTGGGGAAGTCATATTCAAGGAGAAATAACATCATGGTTGTAGGCTGTATCCCATAGAGAGGAAAGAAACAATGCTAAGAGTAGACGGGAATTCCAATGGTAGTGTTTTTGAGTGAGTCGGAGGAGATGGGATCAAATGAACACGTTGAACTACTGGTTTGGGGTAGGGGTATGGCATTTAGTAGAGAGATGGAGCATGAAATCTGCTCATATGAGTAGATGCAGTAGTAGTGGAGGAAGTCTGGGGAGGTAGGTGTTTTATGATTCTAATTTCTAACTGAAGTAGGAAAGTCATCAGCTGAGAGTGAGGATTGAAGGAGGAGGTACTGAGGTTTCAGCTGGAGGGTGTATAATGACTGTCTAGCAGAAAGGGAGAGTGAATGACATAGGAACTCACAGAGCAATTTCCCAGAAGCATGAAGGGCTTTGTGGACTTGCATCATATTGGCCCATGTCAATATTCACTGAAATATTTTTCAGTGAACAAATATACAGACATTTTTGTGTTTATATGGTTATATAGATGATTAAGCAAACTAGCTTAAATCCCTTTTTTATTTGTACATAGCAAAACCTTAAATAAGCAAAGATTTTTGACAATTTTTAATAATTTGAATGAAAGGGACTTAAAAAAACACAACCCACTTGATTCTTTTGAGGAATGTGGCACAGTGCTTTGGGTCATACCTACTTTGCAGGTGGAACTCTGTAGGATTGTTTACTCAGGTCATGATGACTAGGAAGGTAGGTTCAGAAATAAGGAAATTGCTTCATGTGTAAAGAGAGAGGGCGTTTTGATTAAAGGGGAGACTTTCAGAAGTTGGAGATTGAGGATAATGAAGTTGAAAATGTGAGTATTCTTCTGAGTGGGAGAAATCTAGTGAAAATGGATTATTGGTATTGGAGAGAGAGAACTGCTGTACGAAGGAGTTTCTTCAACAATTGGATTTAAGAATGTAGGCATTCATATCATGGTTTCCTGAAAGAAAATATAGAACTTTGCTGGGGCTTACATATTCTCCCAATGAAAATGATTGCAAGTGGATATGTAGATATTATATATATTTAATTTAATGCAAAAAACTCATAAACTTAACTCTTGAATTAATTGATAAGATTTATTGATTTGTTTGTTTTTCTTGGAAAATACAAGTATTGCTTTTGACCCTGGGCAAACAAGACAAAATATGAAAATATGTTTGATTTAAACTATGTATTGAAATCAATTGTCTTAATTATTTTATACGATGAGCATTTAATTTAAGGAGAAAAGATCATAAGAAAACAAGGAAAGTGCAAATGGAGAATAAACAACTTGAAAAGACTAATCGTGATTTCTTTTTCTTATGTCCTTAATACCCTATGCTATCTTTGATAATAAAGATGTCCTGCTTATGTGACAGAGAGACCTATAAGTGAAAAAATTGTAAGTAGTTAATGAATAATGCATATTTTCATAGCAATGGTCAGATTATGCTGTTTCCTAGAGGATACCATTTTTCTTCATTGAGTGGGACACTGCAGAGTTGGATGTTAATTGCTCCCACAAATACAGTTTTGCTCTTCACAATAAGCATTAAGACATGTCCCTGGAGCTCTGTGACTTCATCATATACCACCTGAAAAGAGAGAGGAAAAATGAAAATATAAGTCAGATATGTTTAAATGCATCTCTTTTGAATATTGCTTTTTTAAAAAACTATTTATTTATTTTACAGTAGAATGCATTTAATTAAAAAATTTAGCTGCTAATATCTTGTTCTCTGGAGTAGATAGGTTAACATTAAAATCTTTATTCCTAATGTTAATTTGAAAAGCTAAAGGTTCTATTAATAAAATTGAATTGAATGACACATTATTTCTCTAACAATCTTGGAATTTACTGATTCCACTTAAAATTGCCTGCTCCAAATTTAGTGAAATTGTAAATTACTCCCTAGGAATGAATTTAAATACTCTTCACTTTTTAACTGTCCTTGAATTTCCTGAGTAACATTGGAACTTTAACACCATCTTTCTGTGTTGAAGGCAAATGAGGTAAGACAGATGAATTTCTACAATTCCCTTGTGCTACTTAAATGTAGTGGAACAATATTTCCTTGTACATATAAAGAAATCACTCTATGATGACATTTTTACTTAAAATTATTTAATTTTTAATTATGAACATAAATATTTATTCACCAAAATGTATGAAACAAACAAAAAAGGAAGGAAAAATCTAAACTTCCACCAGTAGAGATAATTACGGTTAACATTTGGATGTTCTTTTTGTTTTCTATATATAATCACTTTTTTAAGACTCTGACCTGTAATTATGCTGTATATGCAGTTTATGTCTTGTTCATTTTAATGTGACTATTTTTAAAAAGGGGATCTGTTTTATAATATCCAGGAAGTTGCAGGCATTACTGGGGAGCCTGCAGGGGCAAGGAGACTGAGAAGTGCCGTCCTATAAAGGCATTAGTTACCCTTCATGACAGGAGGAGAGGGCTGAGTGGAAATCTGACATGGTTGCCAGGGAAACTTCTGAGTACACATTTAGAAAAGGAGCATCTATGTTGCTGCAAGCCTGCCTTTAACAAGATAGAAAGGAGTTTTCGCAATACATGCAAAATAGAAGCAGAGGAGACAACCTTAGAGGGAAACCCGCCCTCCGAGTCAACTGGGGGCCTCCTCAGTGAAGTGTGGATATGGTTTCTGTACCTTGGCACAGCACAGGCTACCATTTATGAACCTATTAAGTTATTGATGAAATTCAGTTCCAGATTAATCTGTTAGCTGCCTTGAGCAATGATTCACTTATCAGGTACATATTAACCAAGGGACATGAGATGCAATGTGATGTTCATCCAGTCTATGCTGCTCTAGGGGTCTGCTCTGGCTACCTCCTCTTCCAGAATCTTACTCATATTCCATACAAAAATAAAATCTTTCAGTTTCTAGCATTGCTCATTCAGATAATTCTATCTCATTTATTGAGTTCTCCTGGGATAATAGAGGATTTTAAGGATTGCCTTAAACATTTCAAAATCCTACCCCTCTAATTCATGTTCTTTACCTACAACTAGACACACAATATGGCTGAGACAACTTTCCAGGATTTCAGAGTACACTTGTTATCCTTTTCTCTATAGTGGCCATCTTGAATTATCAGAATTATCCTCCATTTTTATTCCTACACCACTTTGAGCAGATGAACTCCTCCCTTGTTTTACTGAGAAAACAGATGGGGCACTCCTCAGTGTTACTGTGTAGGAAGTAGAAAAATGGGATAACTCCAAGCATTAGGCCTCTGGAAGTCTGCCTCACAGAATCTGTGAATTGTATAAGTCTTAAAAACATAAATTTTTACAAAATATATCAACAGCTTATATTTACATGAATCTGTTGTCAACTGTATGTTTTCTCACTTTCACAGTGGTGATAATAGTACTTACCTCTAGCATTGTGGGATGAATCAGTGAGAGAATAATACCAGCCTTGCTACAAAGCCTGGTACATATTCAATGCTAAAACAAACATTCAAACTCCCAAAGTTTACAGATTTTATGGATTTTTAAATCTGTGATTCACTATGCAAAAGTTATTTTCTTAAACGTAACTAAAGTTTTATTAAACATGTAATCATTGCACATCATAGATTATATATCTTTTAATTGCTTTACTGTTGTTAAAAATAGCAGTCTTTTTTTTAACTGTGCAATGTATAGTTAGTAGATAATACTACAGAAGTACACAGATGAAAATATTCTTTGATTTTTTTTTTTTTACCAAATGACTTAATATATATTCTGCTTTCTCTTTAACAGGACCAGAAATGAATAGCTCTTTTAATATCACTTTATAATAATCTTTACCCACAGGAATGAACCAAGTCTTCATTACCTTTTGACAAATACTGGATTTGTGTTTTTGGAATTATTACATCAAATAGAAAACCTTTAATGTAAGCAGGATCTATTAGCTTATTTTCAAGCATTTGCTGTACATTATTTGACATAAGGGTCTAGTAAATAATTCTAAAGAGCATTTTCACTATTGCAGTGGAACAACAATAATGTGGAAACTGATGTATCAGAGCTGACGAGAGGAGCTCTGAGGAGGCAGGATGACAGAGACAGTTCAAAACAATGAGGACGACAGAACCCTGTGGTGGGGTAAGCATGGGCTTGGGATCGGTCATTGCTCAGCTTGAAAACAAGTTCCATGATCTCTGGGTCCCAATGTCTTCATTTACAAATATAGGCATGCATCAGTTAATGATGGGATGTACCTGAGAAACACGTAATTAGGTGGTTTTGTCATTATGTGAACATCAGACTGTGCTTATGCAAACTAACATGTCTACACTGTTGCTAGGTGATATGATCTTATGGAACCACTGTCTTAAACGTAGTCCTGACATTGCTATGTGGTGCATGACTGTATGATTTTCATTATGTTATGAATATCACATGAGATAGAGAACAGATAACAATAGCTATGGTTTACTGAGTGTACCATATATCTAGTCTTGTGCTATAATCACTGCCTAGAGTATTCTGCAAGAGATTTTAAGGCATGTAAAGCACATACAACATTCTTGTCCTGTCATTTGTAAATTTTCTTTATGCTTTATAACAGGCTAATATCTAAGAAAAGGATACAATATACAAAACTGACCATGCCAATGTAATTCTGTTATAGAATAGAAATTCTGTGTTTCTAATGAAACATTTAAAAATGATGGTTTTTAACAAGATGCCAAAGGTAGTAGGGTGGAAAGATCAATGATTCTGGAGCCAGAATCCCAGCTTTGCTTCTTAAAGCTGCGAGGGCAGTACTATGAACCTTCCTACCCTCAGCCCCAGCTGCCTTCAAGTTCAGTTGTGTCTACCATGGGATTTGTATGTGACAGAGGTTTTTTGGGGAGACTGCTGGAAAAACCTGTTGGGACTTACACTGGGAAGTGTCCAATAGACAAGCTGGGCCCAGTACCAAAGCCTTAGTATTTGGAGGGTGTAATCTCTGCCATTTGGCTGGGTCCCTGACCTCTCTTATGCCTGGGTATTAAGATGCCTGTGAATAAAAATAGAAAGAACTATTTTTATGAAAAGCTTTGAAAGACACTGGTATGCAATGTAGCATCCCCTTGGTACTTCTCTAAGGGATTCATATGAGAAGAGCCAGGTCATCTTCTCTCACTTCTCAGTGCATTTGATGGCTGCAGCAGTGTGAGGAATCTCAGCTGAGATGAGTGGCTGATGAAGTGGTCCTCAGTGAGGAAGAGGAAGCTGGGCAGGGGTATGTAGTCAAAACATGGTGGATGCTGTATGGTAGCTCTTTGTGCTCTCTAGAAAGTACTAGGCTTATTAGCAAGGACATCTTGTAAAGTGTCCTTGAAGGTGCACAGAAATAAATCAGGGTTTGGTGCAATGATGGGGTCCTACATTACAATTGAGAGCAAGACAAAGTAAAATCAGATTTAAAAGTTGTGTACCTTTTCTTGCATTTCTTATAAATATTATTGTTGTATCGATATAGCTATAGAGCATAATGGGAGAAAAATAAAAATACTGTGGCTCATTTCTCTTGTGGCTCTCTAAATTCAACCAGTGTCCCTGCCAAACTTGTTGATGTGATAACCTCTTACTGTCCTGATAACTACTATTAAAATAATCACTTAGGCACGGATTGTTTCAGATTTCTGATAATTGGAATTATGTGGAGATTGGAATCGGCTATGCATGGAATATAGTTTTTGCAGTAATTTTAAATGTGTCCAAAGTGTGAATAGTGTGTGTTCATGCTACAAGTATAGTTTAATTGAAAAAGCATTGTAGTGATTTCTACTCAGTGGGCCATGGATATATGAAGACCCAGTATAATTTCAAGTCATCAGAAAATTGATGTACACACTAAGCATTACAGAATAATCTTCATGCATGTTTACTTGCTACTGTTTTTATACTACATAAAATTTAAAATAAATTAAATATCAGTTTATTTAAGTTTTTTTGAATGTTTAGTGGCTTTTGTTATTATGTGTTTTCTTAGATTACAAATGGTAAGGTATAGCTTACAGTTTGAGAAGTTTCTTGATAGGAAGGTAGGGGGTCTTATACTCTAAGAATATGAAAAGAAAAGGTGATATATTTCTGGGGGATGTGTATCTCTAGCTATTGACAAAATGACAAATGATAAAATGTCCAAATATCTTTTCTTGCTTGTTTAGAGAATATCTCTCTGTATGCATGTGTGTATGTATGTGTGTGTGTATATATATATTTACATTTTATAGATATTTCCATTTTACCTATAATCCTACTCACAGTGTGACTTATAAAACTGCCTGAAATATTTCATTATACACCCTTTTAGAAGTAAGTGTTAAAGATATTAAGAAAGATGAGACATTTTCCTCATTCTCAAGAAGTCTACACTGTTGTAGAAGAAAAAAAATATATAGACTAAATAAAAGAACACAAGTTGGTGTAAGAGGCCAGGAGGGGAAAGTGTAAAGTAAACTCCAACTTAGACAGAGAAGGGCACGGTGGGTTGAATGGCTGTATCAGTTGAATGGCTGCACAGTGGGTTGAATGGCTGCCAGAGGCCATGGGGGAATGAAAAGGGAATGAAAAGGTATCTGATGTGACCTGGGACTATGGCCAAATAAGTAGAAACAAAAGGGTAGCTGTTCACAAATTTCTGAATAACTTTGACAAAGGTGCCAAAGAAACTCAATGGAGGAAGAATTGCTTTGTCAACAAGTGGGTCTGAACCAAATAGCATCCATGGTGGGAGTGCACAGGGAGACGGTGGGAGAGTGGGGACAGACTTGACCTAAGCCTCACACTTTATTAAAAAATTAACTTAAATGGATAATAAACATAAACTGTATAACTATGGAACTTATAGAAAAAATACAGGAGAGAAATCTTTGGGACTTTGTGCCAGGCAGAGTTCTTAGATTTGACACCAAAAGCACAATCCACCAAGCAAAAATTGACAGGTTTGGCTTCATCAAAATTCAGACCTTTCATTTTGAGAAAGACCCTATGAAGAGGATGAAAAGACAAACTATGGACTGGGAGAAAATATTTGTAAGCCACAAATCTCATGAAGGATTAGCATTCAGAATATATAAAGATCTCTCAAAATTTAAGAGTAAAAACAGTATTCCTTTTTAAAAATTTTTTTCAAATTTTTTGGTACTTGAGATTGAACTCAGGGGTACTCGAACACTGAGCCCCATCCCCAGCCCTATTTTGTGTTTTTTATTTAGAGATAGGGTTTCACTGAGTTGCTTAGAGCCTTGCTGTTTGCTGAGGCTGGCTTTGAACTCAAATTCTCCTTAAAAACAGCATTTCAAGTAGAACAAAGATATATTTGCACAAAGAAGGTAGACCGTAATTAAGCCCATGAAAAGAAGTTTGGCATCATTAGTCAGTCACTAAGTAAATGTAAATTGCAACCACAAGGAAATAGTTTATACCTAGCCAAAAAACCAAAACAAAACAAACAAAAACTGAAATAAAAATCATGATAACACCAAATGCTGGAAAGAATACAAAGAAACAGGATGATCATACACTGCTGGTGGGAGTGAAGATGGTACAGCAGTCCTGCTGTACTGCTGGGGATACTATTTAAGACCTCCAGTGGATGCCTGGTACCACAGGTAGTTCTGAGCCCTATGGATGCTATGCTTTTTCCTGTATCTACATTCCTGTGATAAAGCTTAATTCAAAAATAAGGCACAGTTAGAGATTAACAACAATTAGTAATAAAACACAACATTTATAACAACATCCTGTACTAAAACCTACGAGAATATGGTTTCTTCTCTCAAAATATCTTACTGTACTATACTCACACTTCTTATAATGATGTGTGATGATACTTAATGGAAGCATTTAACAGCTTCTCTTTGGCATATCCAAGTTGTCAGCATCGCTACTCTTGTGCTTTGGGGCCATTATTAAGTAAAATGAGGGCTACTTGAACATGGTAATACTGAGACAATTGATCTGACGACTAAGAAGGCTGCTAAGTGACCAACAGATAGCAGTCTGTTCCAGCACGAATATACTGGACACAGGGATGATTCATGTCCTATGCAGGATGGGTGGGGGGTGCTGTGAGATTTCATCACACTACCAGAATGGCATAGAATTTAAAACTTATGAATTTTTTTTTATCTCTGGAGTTTTCCAATTGATATTTTTGGACCATGTTTCACTAAAGTTAACTGAAACTGAGAAAATCAAAATACTGAATAGAAAGGATGGCAGTTTCCCATAAAACTAAATATACAATTTCTATATACCCTGGCAATTATAGCCTTGAATATTTATCCCAGAGAAATTATAATTTATACTCACATAAGGGCCTGTGCATCCATGTTCATAGCCACTTTATTCCCAATAGCCCCAGTTGTAACTAGCCCGATATCTCTTACTAGGTGAAGAGTTAAACAACCTGTGGTATTCCCATTCCCTGAAGTTGAAAAGCCAATCTCAAAATATTACAAATGACGTATTTCCATTTATGCAACATTTGAAACGACAAAATTATAGAGATGGAAAACAGGTTAGTAGTTGCCAGGGGCCAGGGAAGGGGAGTTAGAGGGAGGGAGGCATCTGTGGCTATGATTGGGTAACTTTAAAAATCCTTATAAAGATACTGTTCTGTATCTTAAGTTTGGTGTGGTCACACAAGTCTATACATGTGATACAAATGTGTAGAGCTAAACACACACACACACACACAAGTGGGCAGGTAAAACTGGTGAAATATGAATCAGGTAAGTGGAGTGTATAAATGTTAATTTCCTATTTGGGGTATTATACTATAGTTCTGCCAGATATTACCACTAGGGGAAAGAGGTAGAAGTATATTTGAATCTCTTTGTATTATTTCTTATAACTGCCTGTGAATCTGTAATTTTCTCAAAATAAAAATTTTTAAAAAAGAGTGTGAGGAAGATACTGCTCAAATGGAAAATTCAGGAAAATTATGGAGTTCATTCAAGGAGAATGAATGCCACCTTTAAGATTTTGGACATCATATAGTAAGACAGGAAGGAAACTTAAAAAAAATTAAACAGGGTAACAATAAATAGAACTAGTTTTTTAAGGGCACCTTAGGTAGAAATGTGAAATATTTAATTAAAAGACACAAGACAGAAGGCAGGTAAGAGGTAGGTAAGGCTATTATAATGGCTAAAGTGACAAGGACCTCAAACAGAGAAGTCATATGAGGCACAGAAGAGATGATGGATTTAAGAAGCTGCACCAGTAGAAGTGAGAAAACTTGGTGATTAGCTAGACATAAGTAAGGAAGAGGGAGATGTTATTACAAGGAGTCTTTTGAAATGTCAAAAAGAAGAGGAAAACTTGGCTTAAAAGTACCTGGAGATATTTAAATGAAACTCTCCAGTGATCAGAAAGAGTTCAGGTCAAAAACTTGAGAGTGAAGCCATGACCTGACGAATAAATTCAGATGCAACTTCCATGGAGATAATAAAAGAAAATGCATGAATACATAAGAATTTTAAGACCATAGATAGACATCCATTATTATCCATGGGGACTGACTCTAGGATTTCCCAAAGACACCAAAAATCACGGATGCTCAAGTTTCTTATATAAAACACACAGTGTTTGCATATAATCTATGCATATCCTCTTGTATTCTTTAAATCATCTCTAGATGACTTATAATACCCAATATGATATAAATTGTATAAATAATTGCTGTACTATATTGTTTAGAAATAATGGCAAAAATGTCTATACATATTTGGCACAGACAGAAGTTTTTTTCAAATGTTTGATCCACAGTTGGATGAATCTTTGGATGCAAAAATCTATGGATAAGGAGGGCTGACCGTATATGAAAAGGAGATGAGGTTCGACCATGGAACTCTAGCAAACAATATACATTTAAAATCTTTCTTATAGTGACTAGAAAACAATATTGCAAAAGGAAGAAAGTCAATGAAATAAAATAAGGTAGTAGTTAGAAAAAAATGAAAGAGTTAAGAAAAGGTAGATTAATACAAGAAGCAAAAGAGAGAATTTAAGAAATGGTGCCGTCAATAGTGCTGCTATACATCTTGAGGGGCAAGGAGAGCCCAAGGGATCATCAGATTCAGCAATTAGGAGTCTATTGATGCTTTCTGAATTAAGCACTAGCAATAAAGGTCAGAATTCACATTTCAAAGAATTAAAGGGTGAAAAGGCAGCAATGAAGTCCGAGTAAGTTGTGTGAGTTAATTTTGCAAAACTTTGGAGAAGACAGGGAGGGCAAAAAAATTTGCTTAGAAAGACTGACATATTGAGGATGTTTTTGTTTTAAAGATTTCAGAGTTGAGCATTGGAGCATCCCACCAATAAGACAGCCATAGAAAAAGAGCAAATAATCGAATGAACAAGTACAGAGGAAATAAGAAAGGATGGATTCAAGAGAATATATGCAGGGGTTTGCCTTAGAAAGAAGTTAGGGGATTGGATGTTCCAGCTGTACACTCTAAATTAATTACAGAGCTATGTATAACATGCATAATAGACTTTAATTTGTATTTTGTATTTGTTAGTTTTTCAAAAGAGATTTAATGAGATTTACTGTTATACAGAAGGTTGTTTATGATAAAATTATTAAGTAAAGAAAATCAAGTAAGGAGAATAAGGTTAGAGAAAATAAGATGAGGACAGGAATAGTGTTTGTATGCAAAATAAGTCTCTGGCTCTTGCTGGAGGCTAGCTGCAATTTGAAAATTGGATCATAAGAGCTTTGAAAGAAGTATCTGTATTTTCCAGTTCCCATAGCATCTAGAACAGTGATCAACATACTGTGACTATTTTGGGAAATATCTTCCTTTATGGAATAATGCTGCCAATTACTGCAAATCCTCCATATTTGGTTATTAAGCTAAAAAATGGTAAGAAAAATATAAAATGACTGGACAAGAGATGAATCATACTTACAATTTCATTGTAAGTGGGGTCGGTACATTTAGGAACAGATTTTGTTTTCCTCCTACGAACTTCACTGGGATATGGTAAAAGATAAAATTCAACATGTGCACTGGGCGCAGAGCCATCTGGGAGATGCTGCAAAGGAAAATGGTTATAAATATTAATGTGTGTTGCTATCAAAGAAAACAAATACATAGCTACTAAATATCCAGACCAAAGGCAGGATCAGGATTTATTACAGTTACTCTGTTTGTCAGGAAATAAGAGAAAATCAAAAGAAATACATCGTTGCTCAAAAATTCTCCCAACTAGAAGTTTAAAAGAGAAAAATTGTTCATCTTAAATTAAGCATTGTGTCAGAGAACTATGTTTGAAAGTCCATTAAATAGAAGTTATTGTAATTTTTTACAATAAAATTAAATTTTGCCTTTTTGGCAAATATGGTTAAGAGATGAATATTAGTCAGAAGCAGAGAAAAGAATGAGTACCTCAGGATACTTATTGCACATCACTTGAGAATCAAAAAAATTCAAGTTTAAGACAAAATGAGATACAGCATTTAATGATATGCATATGCATGTATGATATCACATTTCAAAGCAGTTTAATTAAAATAGCAATTGGACGAATATCTTTAATATACTTATAAGATTTTAAAATGTCTACTGTAATTCTATTATTTTAGTTACTTTAGACTATATTGGGTAATCCTTCTTAAATTCTATCCTATGGAGTTCCAGATTTGCCTCAGGAGCTGCCCCAACAGCAAAGCCAAATGGATGAATCTCCTACTCCCTCCTAACTTCTCTGATTCCCTCCTTCCCCCATCTTGGTTTCAGAACTTCCCTCCTTCTTTTCTCTTTCAAATCTATTATGGATATTTTACTTATTAACATATCATTTGGAGAACAAGCTCATTATAAAAAAAAGTAGCAACTGCTATACTTGAAGGAAATGGATTTAATCTTGGTGATTTTTAAAAAAAAAATCTAAGATGGGGGTCTTGCTAAGTAGCACAGGCTAGTCTCAAACTTGCAATCCTACTCTCTTGCCTCAGGCTTCCAAAGAGCTGGGATTACAGGTGTACATTATAGTACCTGACTTCTTTGTGATTTTGACCAAATGGAGAGAGTAAACAATACTAAAGCTCTGAAAATCTAGTTTGACAAGATGAGAAATGTTCACATAATTTTCATTTGAAGAGAATGATTAGTCAAACTTGAGGAATTAAGGGTTTATTTTTTATTTATTATGTTCAAAATACATTAAACCTGTAATTTTCAACAAATTTATCTTAATGCCCTGAAACACAGTGATATTCACTTATGAACATCCAGTACCGCCTTACCCCCATTAGCTTTAATTTTATATCTTTCTTTGGGACTCAAGAAAGGATATTGTAAATCAAGTAAATATGATACATATTATTTTAAGACTAACTTTATGTGGTTGAAATCAATGGCATAAGGTAATTTTCCATGTCATAGTAGGAAGCTGCTATTACTATTTCAGACGGGGGATTTTTTTTGTGTGTGAGAAGAATGAAAAGGCAAAATTGTTTTTGCTTAGTTTAATTCTCTTGTCTTTGTGGGGCTTGAGGCTAATGTACCTATAATCACTTTATGCTCCAACTTAATGGTTAAATCATGTTTCTGAACATGGGCTTTCTAGTTGGAAATCTTGGAAGACCATATTCCAACTACATGGCTTTATGCAGGTATGATAGTTAATTTTGTGTGTAAACTTGACTTTGTAATGGGATGGTTAAACATAATTTCTGAGTGTGTGGGTGTGAGGGTGTTATGTGGCTCAAGAACCACATAAATGACCTAAAACCTTCTGCATTGCCCTGAAGGAGAGTCTTGTATACTGGATCTGTAGGGCTGAGATTGCTTAAAATTGAATCTCATCCCGCCAGAGGTTGAACAGCAATACATGTTGAACTTCCAGCCTCACAAAGTGTCTGCTGTAAAAGTGAGGGCATAGATTGGAAAAGAATGGGATCCTGTAAATTAGATGTGTACCTGTGGGGAGACCCTGATGATGGTAGGGACATGGAGCTCCTAAGGTGTGATGTTACTTTTTTGTCAGTGAAAGTGGCCTCCCTATTCCCAGTGGTGTTGTTGGTCTCTCTATGCCTGTCTGAGACTGCTAATCCTGCACTGCCTTAGGGAACGGTATTGGCCTCATCTGGAGCAGTTGTCATGCTGATTCTCTTCAGAACCCCATCCCATTTTTCTTTGGCTCTACTATAATAAGACTCAAGTCCCAGCAGGTCCTGAAAGGTGA